>JASAND010013501.1:0-41272 GCA_030248195.1 Trissonchulus latispiculum
GCCCTGGATCTTGGCACAAAACAATTCAAGTGGATGTGCTCTAGAACAAAAGGATATTACAATCGGAACCTTTGTCCGATTTTTAAGGTTCTATATTTCGCCTGCTAACGCTCAATTATCACACTATCCCCCACCCAATTTAGTAACAATTTTTGCACTATAAATACTCTTTGATAGCGCCACAAAGTTTAAGAAGCATACGGAAGAAATCAGAATGGGTGGCACAACCACAGCCCTGGATGGCTGATACAGTGCTCACTACTGATTGGCAGTACTAGATGGTTATATTTATTGTCAGCTACTGGCAAGTTTCAAGCATAATCAATTCAGGTAAATCGAGACTGTACTGAAGGTTAGCTGTTTTATTGTGCCAACCGACATTATGAACTTTGAATACAGGCTTCACGTATTCATCGATTATGATAGGAATTTCTAGGAAAAATGAAAATACTAATCGATGAATTTCGAGTTTGACTGGATATGTTTTCGCAAATTGATATAGCAAGGCCGGTTCCTGATAAAAAAGCGTTCCTATGCAAGTTAACTTTATCTCTCAAAAGACGTTTTAGAGTGGTCACGTCGATTAGATCAGGAGCTAATCGACCTTCGGTTGCTGCTAGCATTGCCCCGTCAACCATTCTAGTAATGGTTTCCTTCATTGCAAGACCACTGATCATTGCATCAACTTCTTGCACTATTTGAGTTTGAGCGCAAGCAACTTGATTGATCTTGTCCTTTATCTGTTTCACGGAGTGGTGAGTGAAGATATACAGCTGTTCACTGGCAGCTGTTAGTCTGTTTAGCGTCTGATCACGCAGATTCGCATGTTTTTATTAGCATCATAGCATCTTGTAGTGCATCGATCTTCGAGCCTACCTTACCTAGATAGGTGCTATTAGCTAGACCTAGACCGCTTCCTGTCAAACCAAGCACGCCAGCAATCAGGGCTCCCAAGAAGCGCTTTTCTTTTTTTGGCGGCGTTGTCTCTTGGTTTGGAGCCGTTGACGGTGTGGGCGGGCCACTTGCTACGCAAAACCCCTCTGCCTGTTTGCAGACTTGGTTTAGTAGCTTTGCGTAGAAGTCCGTGTCTAACACGCCCTCATAAGCAATTGCTAGGTCTGATATCACCGCCTGTAACCTTCTATGTAGACTACTCCGACCAGTACAACTGCTGTTAGTACGTTCTGGTCCTGTTGCTAGCCACTCAACATAGTCTTCATTGTCCTTTTCTATTTCAGGTTGCTCAGCGTGGATAACTACGGGGAGATATTCCACGTTTCGTGGGGTAAGAGCTAGGCCAGCCGGTTCGATAGCAACTCCGTATCCAGTATGAACCTGCGTAGTGAACTTTCCTAATTCCCCAGCTAAAGATCCACGTGCAGTAGGCACTAAGCAGAATACAATCAGAGGTAAAATGAACATAGCCTGGAGAAATGAAGTAGCTAAAGCACGGTTCCTAACAGGCCACTGCACTCTTACCCGAGGACCAGTACGCCCGATTGACTTAGGTGGAAGTTCTTCCCACTGTGTCTCTGCATTATTCATTGACACATGTGTGCTGGTGCTTCGCTCCACTAACGCCCGGTTATGAACAACTAATTTGCATATTTCTGAGGTTGGACGTGCGCCAGCGGCGTGTACTGAGGGATATAAACTTTTGAAGGTGGTTTCCCTACCTTCTTCTTCTTCATCTTCCTCTCTTTCATCCTCGAAATTAACTTCACTAGGGTGGTGAACGAAGGACTGTGGTTCTGTTCGATTCATATAGTGCAGACTCCTATGTTTTGGTCTAGATAACCTCTGCGACGACTGCAGCAGCGGGCAGCGTGCTTTAGTATGGCCAGCTTGGCCACAGTGCCAGCATTCCATCCCGCTGGACTGAATGCGACGCTGAACATTCGAATAAGTTTGCTGACCGTGGACGCTTCTGTACTGCTGGTTCGAACCTGCTCTGCTTGACCCTTGGTAATTTGAGCTTGCTCCTTGCGAGCCTAGATTTTGTTGAACACAGGTAACCAACGTTTGTAGTTGCTGGGTCAGATTACCCATTTGAGTTCGAAGATTTGCTACCTCCTGTTTCAGAGCTGCAGATTCTGAATTACCTTTATCGTGCCTGACTGCACTGTACATAGTTCTGGTTTGACGGTTATCAAATTGCGGTCGCTGTTGGTGTTGTCTATGGTTCTGACGGCGAGACCCATCAAACCTGTCATTTCGGTAATGCCGGCCTGACTGTCGTTCGAAATGGCGGTTTGAACTGAGTCTCGGAGGTGACCTGTTTACGACTTCATCAAGCCACGGAGCATCACCGTACATGAGATGCTGATGAGCTTCCTGCTCTACTGCCTCTGCTACGGCAGCTTCAAAGTCTGTAGGTTTCGTGGTTATCACGTACTGCCGAATCCGAGGTTTTAAACCTTTCAAGAAATGCCGTAATCTTAAAACCTCAGATTCCGTTGGTGACACTTCAGGAAACGCATCACGAACCAGTTTCTGAATTTCGTATGCATAGTCAGAAACTGCTTCGTCCGTCTTCTGCTCACGTAAAGTGAGTTTGTCGACTGCTAAATACTTTACTTTAGGAGAGGGGAACTTTTGTGCAAACTGACGACACAGTTCTGTATAATCGTAGCGAGTATCTTGATCCAACCCATCATAAAAAGTGTCAGCCAGACTATCAATTTCTAACATACTGGGGAAAATTTCACATTTACGCTGATCACTGAAAATTCTGTTAGATTGAAAATATCGGTTCAACTCCTTGAGAAAATCCTTAAATTTTTCTTTCCGATAGCCACCAAATCGCCTTGGTGGACGACCTATATAGGGCCCTCCGTAAGAACTAGTCATATTTTGATCAGTATTTGTACTACTACTAGCACTTGCTTGTGCGTTCCCAGACTCCGCCATCATATAAGAAATAAAATAAAATTTAGCCAAGATTAGTATAATTTGAGCTTCAAAAAATCAGAATATCAAGGAAAGTAAAAAAGTAGTTAGATAGACCTCCATAACTGTTTCAACAAGGTTAGCAAAAATACGTTTGCCCAATTTGGTAGCAGTAAATACCCTGCCCCCACAAGTCCTACTAGAATCACAAACGTCGTTACAAGACACTTGACAAAACAAGACATTATCAGTATATGCCTGAGCTGTTTTATATACCTTTGATGCCAGACAGATGAAGACAGTGAGAGAATAATGTCAATTGGAGCGGACTCAGTTAGCTTACAGTTATCGTAGGGACAGTAGCTACTTAGGTCAATGTCCAACTAAAAGGTCCAGAATATAGCAGCGAAAATGCGAATGAGTCAAATCGTCCTTGGCCAAAATAAAATCAGAAAGATCGCCGAAATTGTAACCCAAACTGTCAAACCAGGTGGAAAACCAAATAATCAATGAACAAAGAAAATAGTCCTCCGAGATTGTCGCACAATTACAGTACCAGATTCTCATCCCACCGCTGCCACCAGATTGTCAACGTAGCCCGGAGTGGCCAAGGTCAAACCCAGATAAACTGAATCCCGAATAATACTGAGCGCATCAACTGTCACTTTATTCCAAATCAGACCCATTTATTGAAAGCAAAGCCACATGTAAGGCCACAATCATACCTGAATCAAATGGGTTAAAACCCAAGTGGGTTTTAACCCGACAAACAAATTAGGAACAGTCGAAACAGCATAATTCGTGACAAGTAAATGCAGATTTCTAATTTCAAAAAAAGCTATGGTAAACTTATTCAAAAGTTACGACGAACGACTGCAAAACAGTGGCTAACTTCATTTTGGACTCAAAGTTAAAGCCTAGATGGTCTGGCCTATTTTCAAACATCAAAACTAAGACGCTTTACGACTATTTTTCAGTTAGAACGATGCTTTACTGCAACTTCTCACCCAGATAGCGTGCTAACTTTTAGAATGCCTGGCCCACGTTTTCCTCAAATTTCTATCCCACGCTTCGTTCGAAGCTATCAATCTCTGTGCTGGAAACTAGCATTCGCCGTCCAAAAACGCATCACATTTCAGCCAGAACGCAATAGGCCAGAAAGCAATGGAGTAGGCCACACCTCAGCTATTAATCTAAGTCAATTCAGATGCGAATTTCTACCGTATTCCTTGATAAGAAAGAGTTCAAATAAACAATTAGTTAGTAGCTTTCTGTCTTTTATTTTGGTTTTGGAAATTTGCAGTGAGAGTGTTTTCAAGCGAAGTTTCACGTTTATAATCGTTTACAACAATTTACAACCAAAAAGCTGGTTTCAATCATTTTAGGCGCTGACTAGGTTTCCTATTCTACACCAAAAACTTGGTTTCAATCATTTTAGGCGCTGACTAGGTTGTCTATTCTACACCAAAAAGCTGGTTTCAATCATTTTAGGCGCTGGCTAATAGCTAGACATCAATCTGAACGAATTCTATTCTCCCCTTTAGCAATGACCGTTAGGGCATTTTAGTTACTAGTTTCTTGCATTTTTCCGCTGTAGATCATATGCAACGTACATTGATTTTCGACTTCACTCAGCATTCAGCAACCAGCATTTTCACGGCTAAGATGTGTGTAGCAATGTCCAGGGGGAGGGTAGCGGCGCCGCGTTGGTAATGATAGAAATGAAAATAGCAAGTCTTTTACGCGCATTGTCTCCCGCAGAAAAAATGTTCTCAACGCAGTTTTCTGAACGGCAGCCGATGTCGGGGGGTGGGGGCGGGGGGCAGCGGCGCCGCGTTAGGACATAGAAATCTAAAATGCCTGCTCTTTTAGGAGAATTTCAGACGTGTGTTTCAGTCAATTTTCGAGCGGTTGCCGATGTGGGGGGGGAAGAGGCGGCGCGTGGGTATATAGGATAGAAATCTAAATAGCAGGTTCTTTTATGCGAATTTGAGAACTCAAATGTGTGTTTAGCGCAGTTCTGTATTGCCAGTGGGGGGGGGGGGTGTAGCGGCGCCGTGTGGGGTCGGGCAGAAATCAAAATAACAGGCTCTTGTATTAGCACATACTATGCAAATTTCAACCTGTAAAGGCGTGTGTTTAACGCAATTTTCTGAATGGCTGAAGATGTACGAGGGAATAGCGGCGCCGCGAGGAAAACGATACAATCAAAATAGAATACTCTTTTATGCGAATTTGTTCGGGCAAATGTTTGTGTGTACTGTGTAACGCAGGTCTCTGACGGCTTCTCTGTGGCGGCGGCGGCGGGCGGGGGGGGGGTGAGGAGCGGCGCCATGTGAGGTAGGATAGAAGCAAAAATAGCAGGCTCTTTGGACTGAGTATGCAACGCGGACAGTTACTACATTAAACTGTCCACACTTACTTGGCGTGGACAGTTAATGGACGCTTTAATATTAATGCTTTGTACAAGTATGTAACGCGGACAGTTACACTAAGACTTGTGTAGGGTCAGATAATAGAGTTTGATGAATTGTAACATTAATGACATTGTTTGTCATAGAGTTAAAAATGTCGCCAGTCTACCACCAAACCGTCGCCAATGTGTTCTTGGCACAAGACAATCAAGTGGATGTGCTCTAGAACAAAAGGATATTACAATCGGAACCTTTGTCGGATTTTTAAGGTTCTATATTTCGCCTGCTAACGCTCAATTATCACACTATCCCCCACCCAATTTAGTAACAATTTTTGCACTATAAATACTCTTTGATAGCGCCACAAAGTTTAAGAAGCATACGGAAGAAGTCAGAATGGAAGATGAATCTGTGGGTAAGTATAAACACGTTAAAACTTACCCCCCAAATGCCCAAATACATATTACTGTCCGCAAATTCGCACTGTCTACACCTTAGTGTAACTGTCCGCGTTTTCATACTGTCTACATCTTAATGTGTAACTGTCCGCGTGGCCAACCTGTGCAACACCTGTAGACAGTTTAAAGTGAGAACCGTCCGCGTTGCATACTAAGTCCGGCTCTTTTATTAGCACTCTTTTACGCAATCTTGATACCAAAAACGCGCGTGGTTAACGTAGTTTTTTGAATGGCTGCAGATGTAGATGGTAGCGCCGCCGCGAGGGGAAGCAATCAAAATAGCAGACTCTTGTATGTTGATTTGAGCCCGCATAAGTGTGTGTTTTTACGCAGTTTTCTGAGGGTTCGCCGGTGTGGATAGGGCGCAGCAGCGCCGCGTTGGGTACATAGGATAGAAATAAAAATCTTTTATTTAATACCAAACTTGGCTACTTTTGGAAAAATCGATTTCGAACCGGTCCGGGCCCCGGGCCAGGGCGTCACAGTCCACAGGGTCCACTTTGGAGGGTCCTCCAATGAAAAAATTCTTCGCCTCACTAAGGGCTTTTGTTTCACATCAACTTTGGCAACTTTTCGGAAAATCGATTTTGGGCCGGTCCGCATACTGTCCAAGGATGGTCCAAGGTCCACTTTGAATGGGTCCTCCAATGACAAAAATTGTTCGCCTCACCTAGGGCTTCCATTTGATTCCAAACTTTCTTAGTTTCGTTTGTTCTTTCATTTGGCACTGTTGGAAAAATCGATTTTGGGCCATTTTGGGCCCTGCCCAGGTCCAATTTGGAGCATTTCCTCCGCAACATTCCATGGTGCCCCACAATTAGTCTTGACGCACATTTTTCTTAGTGTAGACTTAATTTACTAATGACTGCATAATGAAACGTTTTTCATAAATGTTGGTCAGCAGGATGCGACTTAACAGAACTTACATACAATCTGGCAGTTTTGCCAGAGTCAGAAATTAGAGTATTAAGGTGAATTTACTAATGACTGCATAATAAAACTTCCTTCGTAAAGGTTGGTCAGCAGGAGGCGACTTAACAAATCTTACATACATGCATGTTAATCATGGGGACGAGAACAATAGATGTCGAAATGCAATTACCGGGTAGTGTTACGTTGATGGGTCATCTCGTTCGCGAAACCGGCTACCTCCGGCAGGAGAACGGAGTCATCGGAAATCGGAAAGATAAGATGGAATCAATGTCGATGAAGTAAAGTTGCCCAGTTGGAGTCGGGCTTGATGCACCTGAAGCGCAGGATGTATGGCTACGCGCTGGTGGATCTTAAGAAATGCCTGCATACAGTTCCTTAGAAATCGATGGCTCAGGCATCGCCTTCTTTGGGATAGCAGCGTCTGGCTGAACGTGTCGCTTTGGGTTGGGCTCCAGCAAACAGGACGACATCTGTGTGTCCGTTCCGGAGGACGAGACGGATCCAGAACGTCATCGTCTGCTGAGTGTACTCGCTGAAAACGACAAAGAAGGATCAGCAGCAACCTGGACTGAATCAGTGCCCACCGCAGACACTTCTGTCTCTTTCTGAACGGCTGCTCGACTGTGGGCGCGCTTGTCGAGTCACATGTGGGACGACTGGTTTTCTGCGAGCCCTCGGGATCTGCGAATTCCATGTGTTCGGATGACTTTTCATCCTCAGATTGCTTGGCTTCAGCAGATTCTTCCGGTTCCTGGACAGTAGGCTCATTAGTACAAACTTCAATAATGTTAATGGAAGACCCTTCTGGACGATTAACGGAATAGTGCTCAGACAGCAGTCGATGCAAAGAGGAAAGATCAACGGAGACAGGACGAACATGATAGACTGGGAGATTTAGATTTCCTCGTTCAACGTAAAGCACTTCATATTCTGTGCCATCACCTAGCAGGCGAAGACACTCCTGACGAAACTCTGAATGCCAAGGGAGATTATCCGGCGGTGCCGAAACACTAAACAGGCGGCACGCGTACCGAAGAGGTGGTTGATGGGTCATCTCGTTCACGAGACCGGGTGCCTCCGGAAGGAGAACGGAGTCATCGGAAACCTCAACAGTACTACCGACGTCCAGAAGATAGACCAGGCCGTTCTTCGAGATACGTCGAAGACCGACGATGTAACCACGAAGGAAAGGACCACTGTTCCCCTCACTAGGAACGACACAGAAATTGTACAGAGTGATCAGGACGCAGAATTGAAGCTACCTCCTAGAAATCGTCATGGCTGAGGAAAGCATTAAAGTTATCCCAGGCAGGAATGTTCTGATGAGGCAACAAAAAGAGACTGGACGGATTTTCGCAGGTCAGGCACTTAGCCTTGATGGTGGACCCAAGAATATTTTTCGGGTCAGGAACAGACATGTGCAGGAGGGAAAGTTCTGGGGGGGGGTAAAGGGCGGCCGAAGGCCGCCGAAAAACCGGATTTTTCCGGTTTTTTACTGGAAAAATCCGGATTCTGGGGGGGGGGTGAGGGACCCCTCTGGGGGGTGAGCTCAAGTCTGGGGGGGGGTGAAACTCCCCCCCAAACCCCCCCAAGCACACGTATGGTCAGGAATATCCCGAGTGGGAATAACTGCATTAGGTACCTTGTGACGAACCACAGAGTAGGCTAAAAGTGCTAAATTTAAGCACTCATCCCAGCGCTTCTGTTGGGAGCCTGCATACATCGATAAAATCATGGCGAGGGTGCCATTGAAGCGTTCTACCAAGCCGTTAGCTTGTGGATGGTATGCAGTGGTAAAGATTTTTTTCTGTCGTGAGAAGTTGGCATACCTCCTTCAATAACGCACTCATGAAATTGGAACCTCGATCACTCAGTAGGCGTCGTGGCGCACCATGCTGACAAATAAGGACGCTTTCGAGTGGCACACGGCAAGCACTCTTTACAATACTGCTTTACGTCTGCTTTCATATTTGGCCAAAAGAAATGGGTTTTTATCTTGTGGTAAGTTTTCTCGAAACCTAAGTGACCACCAATAGGTTCATCGTGAAATATCTTCAGGATGTCATTTTGCAGATTGCTAAGGACGACTAACTGAAAAATTTCACGGCCATTGTTTAAAATTTTCCGATATAACAGACGATTTTGTATCACGAACTGATCAGCAAAACGCTTGAAGTAAGCTGCTTTCTTTGGATCAGAAGGGAGACTTTTGTTTTGAAGATATTCCGCGAAGGCAGCAAGTTCGGAGTCTTTGAGATGTTGATCCAACAAGATTTCTAAAATTGGTCGTCTGATTTGAATCAAATTTACGTTCGGCAGCCGTGATAGTGCATCGACATGTTTCTGACTAGATCCAGGTCGATGAACAATTGTCAACTAGTTGGCAAACTCTTGCAATACAAGCGCCCAGCGTGCCAAACGACATGACGGTTCTTTTGTCTGAAGCAACCACTTTAAAGCATTGTGATCAGTAATGACCGTAAGTGGTGCTCCATAAACATATGGACGAAACCTCCTGATGGCCCAAATGACGGCCAATGCCTCTTTTTCGGTGGTAGAGTAAGTTTTTTGCCTTAGCTAAACTGTGGCCGATATATGAAGCTGATATATCGTCATTTTGCTTTTGATGAAGAGCGGCAACTAATCTAGCGTCACTTGCATCAGTGTACAAAAAGTATGGTCTTAAAGGATCTGGAAAACTAAGCGTTGGTGCGGTTATTAATCTTTTTAATTCGATAAACGCTGATTCAGCAGCTTCAGTCCAAACAAACTTTAACAATCCTATCGTAAAAATTTGTTGATAAGTTTTGCAATTTTGGCAAAATTTTGGACGAAACGGCGATAATAGGATGCAAAACCTAAGAATTTGCGGACGTCGTTGGCTGAAGCAGGTTGCGGTCATGATAGAACTTCCTGAATTTTAAGGGGATCTGAACGAATACTGCGACCGATACTAAATACCCCAGATATTGAACTTCAGATCGCCCAAACTGGCACTTCTTTAACTTCAGCTTAAGATTGAATCTTTGGAGCTTAAAGAGGACCAGAGAAATATGATTAAGATGGTCTTCAAAGGTGGCACTATAAATAAGGATATCGTCTAGGTAAATGTACAAGTATTCCACAGTGCAAGCCTGCCAGAGTATGTTCCATGTGACGTTGATGTAGCAGGTGCATTGCAGAGTCCGAACGGCATTCGATTATACTCATACAGACCTGCAAATGTTATAAAGGCCGTTTTCTCTCTGTCTCCGGGTGGACTTCTATTTGATGGTAGACACTAGCGAGATCAAGGCTACTAAAATATTTCGGTCCCCGTAATGAGCACAGTGCCTCTTCAATACGGGGAAGTGGCCAACACATCTTTTTTTGGCGACTGTATTTAAACGGCGGTAGTCCACACAAAGTCTGTGACTACCATCCTTTTTCTTAACAACTACAATGGGGCTAGCCCATGGTGACGTGGAAGACCATATTATTTGTTGTCGTTCTAACTCTTTAAGTTGTCGAGAAACAGCTGATCGTACGGCAAAAGGCAATGAGTGTGGCCTTTGGTTAATAGGTGGGTGTCCCGCAGTAAGTATGCGATGATAGATACGGTGGGATTTGCCAAAACAGGATTGCTTGATTATTTCGACCAATCCATTGTATAGATGAATTTAATAGCACTCAACTGGAACCAACCAGATAGCGTGTTGGGTGGGTGCCGTAGTTGCGCTCGTATGTTCATATAAGCATTGCGAGCAGTAAATTCAGTTTTTTGAAGTTAGATAAATCCGTTTGACAATTTATTTTCAGGAACTCAGAAACGATAACATTATAGTACTAGCGTTTAATAGAAAAGTATCATGAGTTATTGGGGTCATAATGACATATGAGTTTCAGGTTTTTGGTACACAATTTCGTGTCATTATCTCGGAACTCATCCTCCGCTTGTTTGGTCAAAAATTCTAGTTGCAGTATCTAAAACTGGTGCATCGTGCTGAACGAGTCATTGGCATCTATCATAAAAGCTTTGAATCTGCAAAATTTTTGCAGTATATCTGCATACTTTTTGAAGTGGTTGAGTGAAATAGTGAACCTTAAATAATTGATTTTATTTAGATCCTTTGGACATTTTGCAGATTTATGATTGTACGCCTGAAGAAGGTTGAGGAGTTGTGATTTTCTAAGTGGTTGAGTAAGATTCCAATGGAAATTGCAGTAAAATTCGGAGGCTTTTCCAGGAAACGTTTTCTCGGGATTTGCCCAAATTACTTCTTCTTTACGATAGCCAGAGTTCCTTGAACTGTTCCTGCTACCGGGGTGCCAAAAATAGGCACATTTAAAAGAGAGATAGAGATATATAGAGAATGTGTGTGTGTGTGCGTGTGTGTGTGTGTGTGTGTGTGTGTGTGTGTGTGTGTGTGTGTGTGTGTGTGTGTGTGTGTGTGTGTGTGTGTGTGTGTGTGTGTGGTGTGTGTGTGTGTGTTTGTGTGTGTGTGTGTGTGTGCGTGTGCGTGTGTGCGTGTGCGTATGATCATTTTTAATCTTACCTTTTCATATCGAAGCTTGCATAATGTCTGCATTTTGCGTTATAGCTAATTTAGTTGGGAAAACAATTATGGTATGGAAGGAAGTGGACTTTACGCCATATCAGCTGCTCTTAGCATTTGGCGTATACAGTTACAGCTATGTTTGTACGACGCCAATGTACGTGCTGCCAATCTTCGGTTTTTATCAGCCTCAGTGGACATGCGAAGGTACCTTTAACTTCTCAGGTGTTACATCAAATTGTACATTACTGCAAAATTGCTCGAATATAACATTTGTTTACGAATTCCAATCGGTAGCTGTCGATTTTCTGCTGCAATGTGATAGAAAAATTTATATTGCTTATATTATTACTGCACAGACCTGCGGATTATTATTGGGATATATCGTTAGTGGTATCATTTCGGATACGTATGGGCGACTGCCGGCATCCTTGATCTGCATTTCAGGTTTGTTAATTTTTGTTCATGGTAATAGTCATAGTAATTAATTTCAATTAAAAATTTAATTGCAAAGCATGGCTGAACCTTTGCTACTCTTGCATTATTGCCTTATACTCGTTGTGTTTGCCTGACCGTCCCTCTTAAAACTTATTTTTTTAATAGTTTTAAAGTGATGTAGTCAATTTTTTATTTAATTTCTTTTTCCTGACAACGGGAGGGGTTGTACCCTGTTTGGACTGATGGTTTGGTTTCAATCAGTCTGGCCTCGCTAACTTATGTTAACCTATTCTAGCAAGTCAGTCATTCTTTATGTTTATCTGGTTGCAAAGTTTAAACCTTTTAGGATCAATATTATCACATGGTTGCGCAGCTTTTGCTACACAATGGTACTATTTGGCCATCGCTGCTTTCGCGTCAGCAATCTTTGACGGTGGGATAGGAGTTTCTGCCCGCCTGCTAGTAATGGAAGAACTTGAACCAGAGCAGCGGCTGTTTGTTAAGTCCATTGGAAGCCTCTTTGGTGTAACTACCGTACTATTTGCACTAATAGCTTATCTTAGCCAGAACTGGCGAATCACATTAATAATCCTAACAATCCTGTCGACGCCAAGCTTGCTGATTATGGCTTGCTGCATCCATGAAAGTAAAAGGTAGGTCTGTGCTTCTCATCACAGTGTAGTGGTGACTTATTTGACCTTACAATTACTTTCAAAATTAGATACATTTATTTAGATTTAAAGTTGTGCAACAGGAAAGGTAAACAAAAGGAAAAAGGTCAAATACGAGGTTATTGGCCAAAGACATGGTTCAAAGTCGATGTTCTTGCAAAGTGGTATTCAGGAAGGATTTGCTGCAAACAACAATTATATGCAGTTTTTACTTTTTTGTAATGTTATGTGTTCGATATGATATAAATTTGCAAACAAATAATATAATACAAAGTATGTTCATTAGCACAGTGTTATTGGATATTGCGTTATTGTTGCAAAAATAACTCTAATTATTGTGGACAGATTCTTATCAAGTTTCAACCGACAAATTTTCCATAACGTGGTTTTTGGTGGAATGGGCAAAACGCCTTAAGAACTTTCACTATGGACAAATTTGACGGTGGAATGGGAATATCTACTCGCCTGCTAGTAATGGCAGAGCTTGAACGAAAAAATTATGGCAGCGACCATAAAAACAAGGCTTATTTATACTTAATTGATACAGCGTCAAAATGCACATTTTATGAAGGTGTCCATTCAAAACGTCTAAAGTCAAAACGTCTAACGTTCATAACGTCTACCGACGAAACGTCTAACGACGAAACGTCTACTGACAAAACGTCTAATTTTTCTAAAATTGTGTCACACGTTCAAAACGTCTAAAATCAGTTTTTCTAGAAAGCGAATCGGGTTTAATGTTATTTTGAAGTAAATGTATTTTCTAAACACATTAAATTTAACTCTACGTCTAGTTTATTGTTTGATTTTAAATTGTGCTTAGTTTTTAAATATTTCTGAAAAGCCAGGGTATGCAAATGGCTTGAAACATTATAAGATTTACTATCAATGACCAGTTGAATACTGAAGCTAATGCAGAAAATAAGACCTATATTTGAGACAATGCCAGAACTTCAAATTGAAGATTTGGCAAGACCTGCCACCCACACCCTAAGTGGCCTATTCGAAAACTTTCCCAGACCCACACAAAATAATTAAAAAATAATCACTAAAATTTCGGAAAGTTTAGACGTTTTGGACGTCTGACACAATTTTAAAAAAATTAGACGTTTTGTCAGTAGACGTTTCGTCATTAGACGTTTCGTCGGTAGACGTTATGAACGTTAGACGTTTTGACTTTAGACGTTTTGATAGGGAACCTTTTATGAATGCCTACTAGCCGGACTTTATTGCTTTAAGCTATAGATTTGACTGAAAAACCATTTTGGCAAAACTGCAATTATTTTGTTTCGAACATCGATTTCTCAAAAACTACTCGAGGGATTCGGGGGTTTTTGTGCAGAATCGAAATTCGCACTTCTGCGAAGGGACGTTTTTCTTGGTTTGGGCTAAAACGTATCGAGTTGCTAGAAACTCAATGTGAAGTTGCGAAATTTCGGTTACTGTGCATTTGGCCAATTTTTTCGTCCGTTAAGTCTGCTGAGCCAACTCCAGAAAAACAACCCTCGGCACATATGTCCTTCATATTGTGGCACAAAAAGAAACTTTGGGCGATTCTTCAGTTTTGGGAAATGGATGTTCAAAACATTTTGGTCTATTTATCCTGCTAGATGTCAGCTCGTCAGACACTTTCCGCTATTCCTTGCTAATTTTGCCAGCTTCGTAAGCTCGCGTGAATGTACAGTTAATAATGTAAGGGAAGCAGGCATAGGAAAGATTGATAAGCCTGCAATGGGAGTTCAGCTGATGGTCCCGTGGTGTAGTGGTTTAGCATGTCTGACTCTAGAGCAGAAGGGGCGTGGTTCGATCCCCGGCGGGACCAATTCTTTACTTTCAATGGTGAGTGAAAAGCTGAACCTTCTCTCTTCTAGGTCCTGGTTTCGTGGGTACGAGGGTGCCTGACGCCTCCCGTTCGGGCTTGTCCTTGGCTTCTTCCTGGTCCACCAGCCCTGGTAGAAGCGCTACAATAAGCTTTAAAACTTTAAAACTATAAAGGTCTTTCCATAAATTCCATAATCTTTCCATAAAAATATCACCACAAAAGCACTGCACAATAGGATACCAGCATCTTAGGTTCATTGAGAGCCTCTTTTGGTGTAACTTCTGTACTGTTTGACATAACAAATTATTTTACAGTACTGACGAATCAAAAGAAAAGTCCTAAACAAACCTGTTGACGTAAAGCTTATAGACTATGGCTTGCTGCGTAGTAGAAGCATAAGCGTTTGTGTTTTAATCTGTCGAATCTTAGTGGCTTAACTGACCTCAAAATCACTTTTAAAATTGTATGTTTATTTAGATTTAAAGCTATAAAATTAGAAAACACAGAGAACTTAAAGATCGTCAAGAATTGTGATTCCATTGCATCAAAGACGCCACTCCTCCTCAGAAAAGTGGTGCAAAGTAAATACTCTTACGGAGTTCTCTTCAAGAAGGATTTGCTTAAAACAACAATTATATGCATTTGCAACTTTTTTGTAATGTCCTGCGTTCGATATGGCATAGATTTGCGCACAAATAATGTAATAAAAAATGCATACCTTAACATAGTTGTTATTGGATGTTGCACTGTTGTTGCAAAAATATCTCTATTTATGGTGGACAAATTTTTTCCACATTTCAACCGGCGATTTCTGCATAATGTGGCTTTTGGTGGAATGGGTGTAATGTCTTTAGGACTTTCAGTATTGACAAATTTCCGTGGATACTGGATTGATGCTGGGATTATAACCATATCCGTTTTCGGTAAGATTTTACATAAGACTGGCTTGCCTAGCAGCAATTGATTGCATAATACAAACAGTACATAATATATAAGAGTGTGACACCTGGCAGGTACTCTGAAATCAGCTGCAGGTACAGGCTATGTTCGCTAGCGGCTGACCCCCCCCAACAAACTTGTATTTTCACTTTCAACGCAAAGATAACATTTGACTTTCTTTGAAGTGAGCAATGGCCATCTCAACAAACATACGACGCTGACATTTTTCAAAAATGGGCGTTTTTGAAAAATTAAATACTATAACTTGAGCTTGAAAAATCGTACAGAAATAATTTCTATATCATTATGTTGCGTAGAACGAGATCTTTTTAACCATATAAAAATTATGTAGTTAGGTTCAAGTAATCTCTTGCAAATCTGGCAACAACGAAAGGTATTTTGAAGAAATGGTGAAATTCCCAGAATTTTTGTGGAAAGGATGTTTTATTGCCGGTTTTGTAAGAAATTGCCTGAAGCTAACAACATAATTTTTATACCGTTGAAAAGATCTCGTTCAACGCAACATAATGATATTAAAATTATTGCAGTACGAAATTATTTTTTAAAATTATTTTGAATGCAGTGAAGAAACATGGCCGGCAACTCTGGTTGCCGGCTGTGGGGATAAGGGGGGTCCTAACCTGAAAGAGCAGGAGAGGTGGGACCCGGGGACCGCCTTTCAGGCATAAGGGTCCCCGGGTCAGAAGCAGTGCACTCTGTGAGCCGTCCGAAGACATATGGGCTCACGGGGGCGGCCAGATCGTGAGTGCCTGGCTGGCAGAACCTGAAAGAAAAACCCTATGGGGAGAAAGGGGGGAAGGGGGGAGATGCTTAAGTTCAGGCCTCCGTGTAATTGGCGCAAAACACATCTCCCCCGGATACATACGGACTATAGTGGGGGCTAATGTTAGCACTAAAGTTTTCAGCCAAGCACTGACTGAAAACTTCAGTTTTCAGTCGAGACCCCAGTAGGGGGCTGGCCTTTCAGCTTCTAACAGCTGATTGGCTGTTAGCGTGTGATCACGTTTTTCTATTGGGCTGCCGAGTCGTGACCTACGGCAGCCCACAGGCGCGTCTGGCGGCTGGAGGACCCCAGAATTGATGAGGACAGGTGACCCCCAATTAGAAAAGATGGACGGCCAAAGGCCGGATTTTTGGTATCAAGTTTTAGGGGTCACGGCTGGAGCTCATAAATTTGGAGTAAACAGAAGCTCCCATATTTTCTAAAACTTGGTCCTCCAGCGGCCGACTAAAAGGATCTCCTTTGCTTATTACAAAGCAAAGGAGACACACCTGCCTGGTCCATCAAGGACCCAAAAGACTAAAAACTAAAGGACGAAAACAACTTACGTAAGAAAAGATGAGTACCTAAGTTAAAACTAATACTTTTTAGCTTACCTAGAAATACTAACAATTACCTATATAATGACTAACAACTTAGGTACCTATTATTGTTATATCTGTATATATATAGATATATATATATATATATATATATATATATATATATATATATATATATATATGTATATATATATATATATGTATATGTATGTATGTATGTATATATATATATTTGTCTACCTATATTTGTATACTGAGTAGTGCAAAGGCTGGACTCAGCCTTTTCGGGAGGTCAGCGGTGACCCTTGTGAGGTCACTATTACAGGATTTACGTGAATGAATGCATGAATTGCATTCGTTCACGTAAGGTCTGGGAGCTTTCCACGCTCTCCAGACAGACGGGCGGCATAAGATGAAAGGCCGACCCGTAAACGGGACAAGAAAAAGGGAGGAGTTAAATAACTCCCTGAATAATGAGATTAAAACTAATATGTAGGAATTAAAATGTGTAATATAACTTGTACTTTTTGTTGTTTCAGGAATTAAAAGAAGACGAACTGTAATAGTGTGTAGATGCTTCTAATTGTTGTATAAATGTTGTAATAAAATGACTTAACGTGTGTTTTCTTGCTATTTAAGGTGTAATTATGCCTAAATTGGTCGTTATGCAATGCTGACATAAAAGGGAGAAAGGCAGGGAGGTCAAGGGGGTCTCAATTACAACCGCCCTTTGACAAGACTGATGTAATAGGGGTTTGCGCAATCGTGGGAGGCCTCAATACGGCCATCCCCCCCACACACACACACTGTAAGGGAAAAAGGTCAAGGGTTCGAATCCTTGCACTAAGAGTTGAGATAACCCAGTTAACTACACGCATTTTAAGTGATCTTAACACCTAATGGATTCACTGATTAATGTAGTTCAAGGGTCTCAATACGGCCGCGTGAACACGGTTAAGCCACACTAGTTAAACCCTAATAGTTAGTTAAATTGTTGAGACAGTAAGGTAATTCTGGCAGCTTTCTGGCAGACATACAAACAACTATCAGCAATGACTGGCAAGTACAAATATGGATCGTTTTTACACATAATTATCTGACATAAGATACTGGACTGGCCATGAGACCTTTAATAAGAACCGATTAATAACTGCTGAATTCACTCCTTTTAATTAATTTTCCAGTAAGGCCTAGATTCATCTCTAGTTAGGCCGTTTTGTACTAATTTTGTTAACCTATTCTTGGTTGCCAGGTGAGGCTGTAAGGACGCAAAACATCTTTTTACTGAATAAAACCACAATTACAGTGACAGAAATAGTAATTTCATTACACATGCTGACGTGTAAACATGTAAGCATGCTGACGTGTAAGCATGTATGCACAATGAGCATATTCATATAGGTGTTTCACGCCCTCAGGCTCCACGGTCCAATGTTTCCCAGTGAACTAGCGTAGTAAACGCGATAGTAACGGGCCGCAATTTTAGATAGTTCTTAGAGTACGGCACATGATATATACCGCGATTTAAAGTAACAATAGATAGAAGACTGCATTCAGGGTACCGTAATTTTGAGATTTCATTTAAATAATGAGATATAGGGTACCGCAATTTTGAGATTTCATTTAAATAATGAGATATAGGGTACCGCATTTGCGAGATTACAATATCAGGTTTAGGGTACCGCAGTTAGGGTATCGCATTTGCGAGATTACAGTTACAAGATCATGCTTAGGGTACCGCATTTGCGAGATTACAGTTACAAGATTATGCTTAGGGTACAGCAATTAGGGTACCGCAATCGCCGGCTGAACGTCCATTTTCATTACTACTTATAGCATCTCGCAAACTTATTCTATTAGGAAGAGCTGAGTGTCTTACTCTTCCTATTATAAACTCTTGGTGCAGCTGATAACAGAGAGCCTGCCAGCTGTCACACTCCTATCTATAATGTACTCTTGATAATACCAAGACATAATGATAAAAATGTGACATTAAGCATACTTGATGTCATCAGACCCAAATTCCAAACACGATATAGCATGGCCTCTCCACAGTATGGACCCCTCTGTTCAAACAGATTTTCCCACAAGCACAAACATTAAAAGTTTTTGAGTTGCTCTGATAGCAGCGAGTGTTGGTAAATGCAAAAATATTGGACAGGCTTCTTTTTGTGTAACCTCTTATGAAAGTCTGAAGGTCTGAGGGTATTTCCTATCCCTTTTTTGCTAAAGTCTTCAGACTGATGCAAAAGCTTGACCAAAATGTTACCATATTTGGGTATTAAAGTTGGAGCTCCCTGTAGCTGGCTTTAAAATACTTACAACAGTAGCGAACGATTCACTATGATTTGCAGATTTTATCGGGCTAGGTGTTGTTATAGGAAACGAAACAACTGCAACTAGCTTAGCTCATTTGCAGAAGTGACAATTTAAAGGCGAGTTTGCTCGACTTTAATGGCTTCAAACGTTTTGTTCGTGCGTTTAAAACTCTTCAATTCCAGACTATCGACTAAAGTAGAATCGTGCTTTCAGCATAAATGGCAATTAAACATGTAAATTCGGTTAATGTGCACCCCTGAAACTGCGAAGAAAGCTGATGAACATGCTTGACCTGCAATTTGCAGGAATAAGAAAGGTCTATTGCATTTCTTTGTTTAGGTAAGATGATGTCAGAATGGGCCCGGGATTCTACAGTATTGCAAGTGAACGAGTTATACCCAACTGAAGTTCGAAGCAAAGGGGCAGGTTTTGTGAAATGTTTTGGCGCAAGCAGTATATCATTGGCTCCATACATCCTATACTGCACCGGCGAAACCATAGCTATGGTTTTATTTGGCCTAATTGCTTTGGTGGATTTGATAATTGCCAATATATTTGTGATCCGGGAAATGAAGGGAAAAGAACTACAAGATCAACAATAATAATGCCTAACAAAGAAATCAATAAACGTGAAAGCCATTTTAGCCGAACCTGTGAGGTGTGACTAACTTTTGGATAATCATATGTGTGCTTGAGGGTAGAGTTGGGACCGGTTCCAATTTTCAAAACCAGTTCCGGTTCCGGTTCTAGAGTACCGGTTCCGGTTCCGGTTCTAGCTTCCGGTTCCCGGTTCCAAGTACAAAATTCGTAGTTACATTTTAACATTATTTAATATTGGATGCAGGCCCCCAGCAAGGGTTATACAATCAAAATTATAAAGCAATACTGCAAAACAATTGGAATAGGTAATGCGATAATAACCAACTGGGTTAAACTTTTTTGTTTACTTAGAATTTTAAAGTTTTTGCCTTACCTTGAATTTGCTCCATTACAAATGCTGTTACTATATGCACAACATACAGTAAAACTTGTAAAAAATTAAAACTTTACTATGGTCGAGCAAATTGTTTCGACAATTCACGGTGAGATTCTACTGTGCATCTAAATGCAGACAGCGCCTTCTGAACAGAATCTTGTAAACTGCACAACGTTTCAGTAAAACATGCTGAGAATTGAGATATACTGGAGCTTAAATTTTTATTTAAGAGATACACTGGAGCAAATAGTTTCCAAAACATTTAAATGCATTTAAAATATTTAAAAGCTGAAAGCCAAATTGGAAAGAAGAACATATATATTAAAGTTATATTTAACGAGGAAATGTACAGTCGCTTGATTGCACAAAATAGCTAACAGATACTTCTACATGCTGTTCCATTATTTGAACTTTGATTGACTTTCGTCTCCGTTGCCGATAGCTTAAAAATAAGAAAATAAGTACTCAACTTTCGAAGTTTTCTACTCCTCTAAAATTTACTATTTTTAAAGAAATGTTGCTTAAATCTTGCGTGCAGACAACACCACCTTCCATTTACCAATTTTTTGAGAAGATATACTCAATTTCCGACTACATCCCATCGAGCTCTCATCTTTTCTATGAGGTTAATATTGAAGTATGTAAGCTGGTTAAACTTTTCATTCGGCGATGTATCGTTCACGTCTGAACGAAAGTGCCCGTCTTTCATCAATTACAATTGGAATTTTAGAACAGAAAATTTCAAAAATTCGTTAAAATTAATTTAGAGACATTTTCACAACTGCATTTTGTAATACACACAAAATTACTTAACAAAATTTTTTAAGTCAGAAGCATGAAAACAAAAAATTACGAAATTCCTTCCGGAATAAAGGAAGTAGAAATTTTCCCTTACAATACATGTTCCTAATTTTTCAAGTATGTTTAACATTTAATTTTTGTCTTAACAGACGGGATAATGTCATTAGTGTTGATTCAAAGAAACATTTGAAATTTCCCTTAATTCTATGCCTCGGCCTCAGTGAAACCTGAAACGTGCCTCGATCGCCTGAAAAGGGGAAGCGGTGAGTTTGTGTCACCTTCAGTGGAAGCTGAAGCTGTCGTTTTCAGTTTAGGGTCTAAATTTATTCTATGAGTGTCAGCTTCAGTTTCAGTTCCAATAATTGTACCTTCATTTCACGTTTAGTTTGAAACTCTTAATTATTATCAGTCTCATCCTACATATTTCGCCTTCAGGTCTAAATTTGTTTAGTTTCAGTTCAAACTAGATTTTTAGTTTCAATTTCAGTCACTAGCTTGAAAAAGACAATATGAAAGGCAACAGTGAATGGCAACCACAAAAAACAAAATCCAGCTTTTGCAAAATTTAAACTCCTGCAAAAAAATTAGTTCAAGTCCATTTTTAAGAGTGGAACCGGCCGGTTCCAAATCCTACCGGTTCCGGTTCTAAAATTCCTTCCGGTTCGGTTCCGGTTCCAACCGGTTCTAGTGGAACCGGTCCCAACTCTACTTGAGGGGCTGTTGTTTTGTTAGTGTTGCAACAGGCTTCGATTTTTGAAACCGAGTCTGATTCCGGTTCTAACGTTCGGTATCATCTGAGTTTTTAGAAACGCCTAAATCAGAGTTTTTCGAGATTTTATATAAGCAAAATCAATATGTTCCAACATCTTATTTTGACTGGGCTTGTACCTTCTTAAATTCACTTTGCATCTCGAGATAAATTAAACTAAAAAGTCATCGAGTCGAAATCCTGCTGTTGGCTACGGTATCAGTTGATTGGGTGGTGGGAGAGGAGGTGAGCGCGCAGACGCAGACGCCATTCTCTGATCGCTTTGATCACAAATTTTCCCTGAACTTTCGCATGCCTTCTTTTCACAGTTTTGTGTTTGTTACTCTCACTAACTCTCTCGACAACCGAAAGTTCGAGAGCAAATTCAACCAAACCTTTCACTTAGTTTTTCTAAATTAATAGGTGTATTTTCAAATTCTTTCTCCTCTCGATACCTAAACTTACTTGAATAATGATTGGTTGAGCGTAAATCTGTTTAAAAATTATATTAATCTGGTTAAAACTCTAAACTAATTGCATGCTGTATTTATTCGGTTTTGTTTGTGAAATTAGTATAAATTGAAGCGTGATGTTTTAAATAAACTTACTTCTGCAGTGTAATTATCCGCCCAACTTGCTGTACAGGAATCTTAACTTCAAATAGAATGGCACGCACAGTAACTAGCACAGTGACAGTCACTGAAAACTGTGAACCTAAACTGCTTAAACTAAAGCTGAGACCTGGACCCGACCCTATGTTAATGCTTGCCTGTGGGTGATTTTTTGTAACGGCCGCTCCCTGCCGAAAATATTTAGGGAGATTTCCATCACACCCCTCGCACTTGTAACACTTTTCCTTAAACAGATCGGTTCAGTGAAAAATAAAGGTTTTGTCTTGTAGAAACAGCGGTAGAGTCTCACTCGGTACGAGTCCCACTCGGTACTGTTCTAATTATTCTGAAGAAGTCCCACTCGGTACTGTTGTCTCACTCGGTACTTTTGTGTCCCACTCGGTACTTTTGAGTTTCATTCGGTACTTTATAGTCTCACTCGGTACTTTAACATTCAGTTTAAAGTATTTAAAGAAAGTTTTCATGAATTATTTAAAATAATCGTAAAGAAGTTCGCGCTCTTAACAGTTTTTTTGATTTTTGATACAAACACACCAGCAAACAACTAGATTATAGTGAATAAAACAAACAGAGAGCAAAGATATAGTGTTTTCTCTTCAGCAGTGCCCGAACAAATTGTAACATTAAACATAAAAAACTTTAGTCTCCGCAAGTACCGAATGAGACAATAAAGTACAGCGTGGGACTCAAAAGTTCCGAGTGGGACTTAGAAGTACCAAGTGAGACCCAAAAGTACCGAGTGGGACCCATGAGTACCGAGTGGGACTCAAAAGTACCGAGTGGGACTCAAAAGTACCGAGTGGGAGGTTACTGTCTAAAAATTGGGAAGTACCGAGTGGGACTGAATTTCATGACAAAAGTACCGAGTGATACACAATCGAAGCAACAGGTTTGGTATTTCATTTGATAGTCTCTCTCGGTACTTTTCTAAACATTTTCAAGTAGTCTCACTCTGTACGTTGGAGTCCCACTCGGTACTTTTATGTTCACTCGGTGCTTTTGTGTCCCACTCGGTACTTTTGAGTCCCACTCGGTACTCATGGGTCCACTCGGTACTTTAACTTCGATTTGAAGTATTTAAACTATAGCTTTCATGAATTATTTAAAATATTCGTATATAAGCACTATATTGCAGATATTAACTGCAATTTAACACCCAAAATTAAGAATTAATTAAATCAAAAATTACATCAATTTGAGCACTACTGGAAAATTGTTTTATTTTATAGCATTGTAAAACTATGTAAAACTACAACTCTAAAACAAACAAATCTAAAAATTTCTTAAAAATAGCTAAAAATCTTTATTTTACTAATTTTTGCTGAAAACGTTAAAAATTTGCAATGTCTGCAAATTTTGAGGTAGGCCTCTTTTTACTAATTTTTGGCTAAAAATGTTAAATACACAAACACACTAGCAAACAAAAAGATTGTAGGGAATAAAACAAAGAACTGAGATTCAGTGTTTTTTCTGCAGCAGTGTCTGAACAATTTATAATATATATATTGCAAATTCTGGCAAATTGTAACATTAAATGTAGAAAAATTTAGTCTCCTCAAGTACCGAGTAAGACAGGGACTTAGAAGTACCGAGTGAGACTCAAAAGTGCCAAGTGGGACTTAAAAGTACCGAGTGGGACTCAAAAGTACCGAATGGGACGTTTGTTGTTCAAAAATTGGAAACTACCGAGTGGGACTCCGTACCGCGTGAGACTGAATTTTCTGACAAAAGTACCGAGTGATTCACAATCTTTCATTTAGCCATGTCGAAAAAGTCGAAACAAAGCCTCAGATAACCTTTGATCCAGAGTTGACTTGACAAGGCAAATTGATTTCACACCATCTTTATTTTCGGTTTCTCTTGGTCCGCCTACAAACACGGATTATTTGGGTCAATTTCAACTAAACTTTAAGAATACACTAAACTTTAAACTTTAAACTTACACTAAACTAAACTTTAACAAAACAATACAAATTTTAATACAGACTGCTGCAGCAAAATTATATAGAAAAATGTTTGTTTATTAAAATTTCAATTAAAAATCAAGATTTCAAATTTTTCTTCAAATGGTTTCCCTTAAAATGACAGTTTGATTTACAGTGGAGCCTGTAATGCTGTAATTCTAATCACTAGCTAGTGCAGGTAACATTAGACTAGATGGCAAAAGATCAAAGATCAAAAATTAATCAGTAATTTATAATCAGTAACTAATTAAATAAGTAATCAAGTAGCAGTAATGTAGTATAGGCAGTAGCGGAAGACGCTACTACCTCTCCTCCAATTCCATTTCATGAAACATTTCGTGATTTTCCTTTAAAAGCCTTTAAAATTCCATGTAAAACCCGTAAACTCCCTTAAAAATAGTTAATATTGTCATTTATTCACTTATGTCTGGTAGTTGTGATGAGCTTTCGGTTGCGAAAACGTATATTTTGTGACGTAGTGACGTGAAAACCTTCATAGTTAACTTTCGTGAAATTGTCAAAATTATGTATTTGTTTCTTTAAATGACCGTAAAGATAACACTACATGGAAATGTCTTTATTTTTGGCTTGTAGAAGATTCAACATCAAAATTTACTTATATCAATCCATATTTCACAATGCAATCTCTCCACTAAAATTCATTAGTCACATCACCTTGAAGAAGTTTTTTCGACTTCGAAGTTTGCGAACTTCGAAGAAGTTTGAGGCGGTATCTAAATTTTGGAGTTCCGTTTATTATTCCTGTAGTGCTTATTTGGGATTTTCTAACTCCCGTTGACTTCTAATTTCCTTTCCTTTATTTAACTCAACTCACATTTCCCCCTTTTCCTTTGAGGCTTAGTCACCATTTCCCCTTTTCCCCCTTTTCTCCCCCATATTTTACGTTTCTGTCTCCCTTCCCCAATTCCTTGTTGGTAGCCAGTAAGTTTGCTTGTTTCCTAATTTCCTTAAACTTGTATGCCTCATTATTTGTATTATTTAATAAATCGTTAGTTGCCTAATTTAATTTTGTTAATTTAATCTTATTGCTGAGCTATTCCTAATTTCTAGGTAAACGCTCTGGGGTTAGCCCAGAGTACTTTTAAGAGCGTTCTTAGTCCAATCTCCTCCTTTTCGATCAGGCGCCAGTCGGTCCGGCGTACCCAAAAGTTCATACTCCCCTAAACCTGGCGAGGACAGCCCGGGGTTAAAAGAGAGCCGCCTGGACAAAATCTCGAGGGCAGTCAGGGCCTGTGTTACATTGCGCCAGTCCTCACGTAATTTGTGGTGGTGCTGCGGTTCAACTCCCTGACCTCACATATTACATTAGGCTGCCATGTCTAGGCTCTAAAGTTATTTCCCCCCCGAAACTTATTTTTCCTAAATTCATAAATTTTCCAACCCCCCCCCCCCCAAATCCCAAAAACTTCCTTTACCCCCCAGCCCCAATAAAATTTTGAAAGCAAAATTCATAAAGTTTGGTTCTCCCCAGTCCATATAAACCTCCCCCCACCCCCAAATAAATTTTTGGGTTGGGAATAAAATTTTCTCCGCTTATCCCAGTCCGAAGAAATCACCGCCCCCCCCGGAAAAGAAATTTTCTGGGACCCATAACCTCCTCAACCCAAGGAATCCTATTAAATTAAATAGAAAAGTGTTTGTTTATTAAAATTTGAATTAAAAAAATCAAGACTTCAAATTTTACTTCAAATGGTTGCCCTTAAAATGACAGTTTGGTTAACAGTGGAGCCTGTAATCCTGTAATTCTAATCACTAGCGAGTGCACGTAACATTAGCCTAGATCGTCCAAAGTCCAAAGGTCAAAAATTAATCAGTAATTTATAATCAGTAACTAATTAAGTAAGTAATCAAGTAGCAGTAATCAACTAACTAAGTAATCAGTAACTAAAGTTTACAATAATTTTTAATTTTTCAAGGTTACTAGTTTTGTTTATCCGTAGCAAAATTAGCCTTTTAATCTAATTTTTGAGAAAAAGTTGAGCTTTCGATTGGTTGCAGTGTTCCGTTGATTCGGCTTTTTATGTCGTCAGCTTAGCTTACAATTTGCATTCATAAAGTGGTGTCAAATATGTGGCAAAAGATAATTTAGAGTTGAATGCTTATGTATAATTTTTATCAGTATTTTAACTTAAATAAGTTATTTTTAATAAATTTAATTAATTATTTTTAAATATTGCAGCCAACATTTAAACCATTATTTTATTTTCGATCTGTTCTTATTTAATAAAGTATAACGTTCCTTTAGTGTAAGTATTCAGCAGAATAATGGCAAAAGCTTGAGCAATTTTCAAGTTTTATGAAGCATCCAATGAAATTATGTATTGCAGTTTCATTGTTGGATTAGCTTGTTACCACAATCACCATGGAGTTAAAAATTTAACTCTGCTTAACGGCCGAGTTAAATTTATCTCCTTTAACCGTGATACATAGCTACTGGTGTGCATACTTTTTATGCGTGCATTCAATACTATTCTTTATTTGGAGGCAATTGTCGTTGGGACAAGTGATGCAGGGGTGAGTAACGTATGTACTGTTTGAGACCGACCGAAGAGTTGCCGGCCGGACCCCTCAGCCGGCCGGACGGTGAGCCCGCCGGAAGGCCTGCGGCCGGTGAGCCTGTTGGCCGGCCGGCTAGCCGGCCTTGAGGAATTTGCAGTGCAGTTATTATGATTGCTAAGATATTTTCGGATGCTATATATATATTAGAAAATGTATGTTTTCGTGCACACACACACAAACCATACAAAAACCAGTCTTATTTTACAGTTTTTTGTGTAAATATGCTGCTCTAGCTTCCAAATCAGCCTCCTTGATGTGTATCCAGTTTTTGACCTTTGTGAGTGCTGGAGCAGGAAATGATGAGTAAGAAACAGTAGAGTGTGAAATTAAATCCGAGGCCAAATGTACATATTTTCAAACGTCGAGAGCCCGAGCCTTTAATTTGCTGTGAATGAAAAACGTTCAATTAGTGTTCCAGCTACAGTAAGAAAAGTTAACAATAGTTTGGCGCGGTGTAATTTAGGCGTATTGCTTCTGCTTTTTAGCGTAAGCTAGCTTTGGAGTTCATTCTAAGCATAATTGCTCAAAATTGAAAATCTCTGACTGATGCCGTTGGCGGGAAAGTCGTCGGCCGGCTCAGGCCGGCCGGTCTCAAACACTAAATGACGGTATTTATTGCTTGAATAATTTTGAAAAATCTTGAAAAACTTCTTTTTTCTTGAAAAACTTGAAAAAAAGAACAACAAAACTTAACGTAAGATTAACACAAAAGTTTACTCTGCTCACTGAGCTCGTCTGCCAATGTAGCTCTTCAATGCTGATTGTATAATTAATTGCTTTGACTTTGGAAGAAATTAATCCTGATCATAGATGTTAACCTAATCAAAGTTCTTTATTTGTTAAATAAATATTCATGTTTTCAGCAAGAAAAACCAGAGATAAGCAGTGTGCCAATTAGCTTCTTCTAAGCTGATATTAAGCTAATGTTCATGTAGAGGTACTTAATATGAATCTTTATGGAAATATGCAACTCGGGGGTGATATATAACTTTTTGCTTTCCTTGAAGGACGAACAGAAGCCAAAGTCGAATGGACGAGGGCGCCTGCTGTGAACCTTATCAGATTTAGCTAACTTTTTAGCATCCACTTAATTCCCTGTCACTACCATTAGAGACAGGTGATTCTATATTGAATTAGCATGAACATAATTATTTAATGTCGTACTAGAAAGAAAAATGCTATTTACTGGTTCTCTGACTCTTACCTCATAATCTTAAACGCTGTTAATTTTCACCCGATAACTGCTGTAGCTTTTTAATTGAGACTGATGCCTTCCTGGCACCGCATAAAATTTGAGACACTTTTTCTTGAAAAATGTGAATAATGATGGCTTACTTACTATATTAACCACCTACTAAACTTTATCGTATTTTTAATTTAATCAAAAGCATGACATAATTTAGGTATGTGCTGTAAAGTTTGGCATTACGTTTGAACAAAAGCGTTCAAATTGAAAATCGAACTGCCAAATTTCAGGTTCACATGCGACGAAGTTAATTTAGGCATTTAGTTAAGCAATAAGATTTATTTTAGGACTAGCAAAAAATCATGATATAGACTAATATCAATGCTGAAAACACTTATAGTATATATTTTTTATTCACTCGTTTTTCTTCCGAAGTGATGTTGCAGTTGCAGTTGAGCATTTGTCCAGTAAAACTTCTTACTTTCGCGCAAGAAATAATACTTTACGATAGATTGTCATTTCGATTTGGCTTGCCCTCCGGGTCGGGCCTAGCTTAGCATCAGTTAGCAGACTGTTGGTTGGGGGAATATTTTGAAGGTCTTTGGTTGAAATCCTATTTATATTTTACGAATCTCAGGTTGCTGCAGCTTCACATTTTGTATGGAGCAGATTTTGAAATGCAGGTAAACTTGAGAACACTTATGTGTACCTACAACCATCCTGATCGTTACGCCATTGTCACTTCAGTTTGGATAGTTCCTGACCCTCATGGTTTTGTGTACCTAAATCTAGCAACTCAGGTGACAAAGTGTTGTAGCTGTTATCCCGGGTCCGAAATCCCACAACAGAATTAAAATTAATAATTTTCTGAACCAATCCAAACTTATGTTTAGCTTCTTTTAGATTTGTACATTTTTTGTACAGTATGACTGTGTTCTCTGTAAACTTGCCATGACGCACAGTATGTCTGAAGTTACCAAACTGCCAAAGATTAGCATGAAGCCCAAGAACGGGTTTTTGAAATCCAGCTTGCTGATGCCTCCTGGCTCGACTAAGCTGGAGGTGCGATTGGACAGAATTAAAGCAGATCCTCCGTCGACCAATTCGTTGTCACCACAACGGAAACCGTCAAGGCTGAAACCACTGTTTGTGCCGAACGGTAACGTTGTCAGAGATTCTGTAAATGTAACAGTCACAAATGAGGAGGGTTCCTCTACGACTACAAACTATCTGACCCCGGAACAAGTGTCAGTTATGCATTATTCTGATTTGACAATTTATGAAATGGATGAAATTTTGAAGTACAAAAAGATCTATTACTGGGGTCAGGGGGCGGTTAAAAAACAAGGATTAGTCGGTGCCGCCAACAACGATGGCTTTGATGACGAAAACGGAACTTATTTAACGGTCCCTAAAGATCATCTGGCATATCGATACGAAATCGATAGAATTCTCGGCAAAGGAGCGTTCGGACAAGTAATTCAGGGCTTCGATCACAAAACGAAGGATTATGTGGCCATTAAGTTGGTTCGATCCGAGAAGAAAATTGTGGATCAGGCAGCAGACGAAGTGCGACTACTCGAAATGGTGCAGGAAGACGTATCCGATCCCAGCTGTGGAATCGTCAAACTGATAGACAACTTTTCGTTTCGCGGCCATCGGTGCATTGTATTCGAGCTGTTGGGAATAAATTTGTATGAACTTTTGAAGAAAAACAGACATAAAGGATTTTCGCTGGAGGTTGTGGCCAAGTTTGCTCATTCCATCCTGTTGTCCTTGGATTTACTGTATAAAAAGAAGATAGTTCATGCTGATTTGAAACCTGAAAATATTATGCTGCAAAGGTTTGGTCGACCCGGACTGAAGGTGATTGATCTGGGATGTGCCACGGAAGAGGGCACCATCAAGTACAGCTACATTATGTCTCGATACTACCGAGCCCCGGAAATACCGCTGGGAATACCGTACGGTATGGCTGTGGATATGTTCAGTTTCGGTTGCATTATTGCCGAACTCTACACCGGGAAACCTCTGCTACAAGGTGACGACGGGGATGATCAATTTCTGGCTCAGCTCGAGATGCTAGGAATGCCTCCGGAGCAAGTACTCCAGAAGGCACAACGGAGACGATACTACTTTAACTCCTACGGTACTCCGAGGTACTGTACGAGAGATGTCCTGGGTAATGGTGAAGTTATCCTGGGTCCGGGTCGAACGAAAGGCGGTCGAGTTCGCGGCCCGCCGGGCTCGAAAAGCCTAAGAAGGGCTCTGAAAGATTGTAGAGACGATAATTTTGTTAACCTCCTCCGGCGATGCTTAGACTGGGACCCGGAGACAAGGATAACTCCACCAGAAGCCTTAAATCATAGGTTCTTACGAAGTCGAAATACGTCAGAACCACCACCTCATATGAGGCGAAGACGTTCTTTCTTGAAGACAGGAACGAAACATAAAGAAGTCTAGGCGGAGGAAAATTCGGCGAAATGTGACAAATGGAACAGCGAAGCTCCATTTTGTTTTCTTGAATCCTAAGATCCTCATCTCATCCATTGAGTGATCAGTGATGCACTCAAAAAAGAAAAGATAATAAACTATTTGATTCCAATCTATGATTTTCATTTTGAATTATGCAATCCTGCGATGCACAGAATTCTATGCATGCAATGAAACTATGACAGATGTACCTGTATGCAAACGTCCTTCCATGTATATTTTTGATGTTACTTTTAATGCTATAAAACAGCACATTTCGATTCAGAATTTTAAATCAATATTTAGGCTTCTTGAGATATTATTGCTTCCTTCTGGCTAGAATCGCCACCTTTCCCGGTAGCCGCTGAAAAAGAAAGACAAGGCTGAAATAAACTGCAAGCATTGTACCACCATAAAATGTCATATTTCATTGGAAACAGTAGATAGATTGTAGATAATAATCTTATCTGAATTGAAGATAATACCTAGCCGAGTGATTTTAGTTATAAACAGTAAACAAAACTTTGATTTGCTGAACCTAATTTAGTGTTAGAGTTCCCTTTGCAACTTTAAGCGAGAACTGCTACAAACAGGTTCAAATGCCAAGTCCTTCTCAGATTGGGCAAACACACTTTTGTTTGTAGTATTACTTGTGTTGAGAAAACCATAAGCGATTCTTATTGTTTTTTGCAACAAAGTCAATCTGCTCTACATAAGTTTTCGAAAGTTTGGTTTTGTACCATATTTCTGTGATATCAAAATATAACATTAATGCTCTAGGGCAGCAAAAGGACAGCTACATAGCAAGCAAAGAATCAACGTATGTACCCTTAGCACAGCCACTTCTGTCTGAGCCAGATCCAAAACCTTTTCAGTCATGATCCTTGGGTGGAGTACTTCTTGATCCGCTCTGGTTTATTTCCGAAATTTTATTTTAAAGTGGTGTGCGGGAGAGTAGCGCTGCACACCAATTTTTGAGTCACGGATCGATATTCTGCACAAAACCATACGCAAATTCAAATTTATTCGTCATCATGATCCTCCCATCAAAAACAATCTAAATTCCTGCTATTGTAAGTTATTTTAAAAATAAAAACAAAAAAATTGACCAAAATTTCACTCAATCTGTAGAGACTTGTGATGGCCGGCCAGTCTGCTTCCCGTCCGCTACATTATAATTGTATGCACAATTACTAAGAATGAGACGTGTTAGCAAATTCCTACAAAAAATTATCAAAAATTTGACTTATTTTTTAATTTTAAACATATAAAAAGAGCACTGCATACCGTCCACTATCCTAAAATAGGAAGGTGTTAGAATAAAGAACTAAGAAAACGTTTAGCCTAATTTTATAATTTTTTGAATGCCACTGTTTATCCTAGATCAAATATTGCATTCAAAAAAATTTTAAAGACATTCAGTTTTATGCTAATACTGCTTATTATGGGTGAGCGGCGGGGATGCAGAGTGCTTGGAATCTTGTGCAAAAATTTAAAGATTAAGTCAAATTATTGATAATTTTCGTAGGAATCTGCTAACACGTCGAATTCTTAGTAGTTCTGCGTAAATTAAATTATAATGTAGTTGATTACACAAAATTATACCAGGATCCGCTAAACATCAGTGAGCGGACGGGAAGCAGACTGGCCATTACAAGTCTGTACAGATCAAGTGAAATTTCGGCCATTTTGTTGTTCTTCTTTTTAAAATTACTTACAATAGCAGGAATTTAGATTGTTTTGATGGGAGGATCACGAAGATGAATACATTTGCAAGCTTTCTGCAGATTATCGATCCATGACCATGACTCAAAAATTAGTGTGCAGCGCAACCCTCCCGCACGCCACCTTAAATTCGATTTCGGAAATAAACCAGAGTGGGTCAAACAAAAGAAAGGGGCGGATCAAGAAGTAGTCCACGCAGGATCATTACTCAAAAGGTTAAGGGTCTGACTCAAAAAGTGGGTGTGCTATAAGTACATACATACGTAAAGAGTCACTCATGCAAGAATGGCGGTGACAGCAATTGGCTTTTGCTATCCCCATGACGAGTATTTGTTTACTTGCTGTCTGTTTTTTCTTTTTTAATTAAACAAGATGGCAGTTCATAAAATTAATTATTCGTTTTGAAGAGATTATTGCGTACCGCGTTGGGACGTTTACACGAAGCATAAGCTGCAGTCAACAGGATTGCCTTTATAATGTTGTTATTCTTGGACAAGGAAGTCTGAAAAGGGTAAAAGCTTGCAGGGAGGACTTGATAGTTGGTAAGTATAAGCTAAAGAACAATCAATAGCAAGCAGGTAAGGGCGAGCAAGCAAACAGGCAAATATTAGACCTTAAGCAAGCAACAGTAATACCTTATCAGGTTAAGTTTATAATCGGGATCCATGTGTTCCAATGAAGTATTAATATCTTCTGACGTGTCTCGAGGCGTTGAGTTAGCAACATCCAAAAGCAGGCCCTCTAAAGGTGAACGCTAATTATACTGTAGCTACAGTAACTACCAGCATGCGTGGTTAATACTCAATTAAGTTGAGGTCGATTGATATTCATGCATAAAGCATAACATAATAATAGCAGGCGACGTCCAAGAAAAACGTATTTGGATTAGAAATGAAATTCTAGCAAACTATAAGAAGGCATTTCTATTTTTTAAAACGATTTTTCGAAAAACATCAAAAAGCTTAATTTCAAAATTCCAAAACTTAAAAATCGTATATATAACAATTTAAAGGTGTAGGGTAGGAGTTCATAAATCTTCCACCACATGTTCCGATATTTGCAAGAAAATATAATACATATGCTGTACAATGTACATCCTCTCTCCAAGGTTAGGGTTAGAGTCAGATCACATTTATAATGTAAATCTTTTGTGAGTGCGAGTAAAAACGACAATGAGCAACAAGGTTCGGATTTCGAAAAGAGTCATGCAGTGAAAAAGGAGATGTTCTAAGAAGCTAAATAATTAGTTAAAAGTAATGTCCCAAAAAGCCTATTCGCATTGTTACCGACTAGTTTTTCTGATTTCTCAACTTCCGGCCAGTGATAGCCAATAGTCAGCTGATAGCAAAATGCGCCAAGAATCGCGCCAATGTAAGGTCCCACTATGGGAATCCAAAACCATTTGTAATTATTAAAGCTAAAAATATATATTATTTTTAATAAAATGTCACAAAACAATTTAAAAGTAAATTATAATTTAACAATAAACTATGTATTCTAGGCGAAATAATTTTTTAATTTTAGAAAAAAATATAGAATCCAGCGCTGCTATCTTTTTATTGGGTTGCCGCTTTTTTACCAAAAAAGGCAGCCCTTTAATTTGGGTATGTCCGTTATTTATTTTATTATTCTCCGAATTCTAGTCCCCCTCTATCTCGAGATTGGCACGACCGATTTGGCTGAAAATGGCATATTGGTAGGAGTTGGGGTGAAGTACTCCCTGACATTTGGGGGGCTCACCCTCATACTCGATACGGTGATGCCGTAAATGGTCAAAATTGTAAAAAGTAACGGAAACCGCCCAATATGGGCATCACAATTCGAATCTATCGTTGAGTAGATAAAAAGTTATAATAGGTCCAAAGCACCAAAGTGTACGAAAAATGGGCTTGATGACCATAGCTGGGGCCTCCAAATTAAATCCAAGTCTTCATGACTTTATTGCGCACCCTGCTGTGCCGATTCCTTCCAATTTGAAGTCTACTAGAGAGGTCAAATGGTGGTCAACTCTAATCTATACAGTTTAAAGTGAAAATACAGGGGCCCCCATCAGTGAATATATAGAGATTACAAATTTTATTGTAAAACAACTGACTTTTCAACTAAAGTGAAACTTTAACTGACAAAACTTGAAAAGTGAACGCGTAAACTAAACTTTAAAGTATTAATTAATGTATATAAACTATTTTAATCTCTAAATTTTCATAAAATTATCTCTATTATCGTGTGTTAAAGTTATTGCCAGACTCAAGTCATTCAAAATTTGAGAAAATTCAAAAAATTTCAACTTATCTTAATAATTGCGCGTAACAAATGATTTTGACACACCACTGAATAGAGATCCAAGGAAATAATTTTTATTTGCATTAACTAGTGCTTTCATGTTCTAACAGTTAAAGTTTCCCTTTAGTTGAAAAATTTGTAATCTCTATATATTCACTGATGGGGCCCCCTCTATTTTCACTTTAAACTGTATAGATTAGAGTTGACCACCATTTGACCTGTAGCGGTACCAGAGTGAAACTAGCCTAACACAAAAGTACCGTTACCCCGCGAGAGCAACTCAAGCGAGGAGACCGTGGCACAAGTGAATAACACACCAACCGCGCAGGAGCCGGCCGGGGAAGCCTCGCCAAATAAATAGCCCTAGTGAGTGGGTGACACCCGCTCACCTCAGAAATAACACTAAACTAACCTAGGAGCTCAGTAAGACCTACCAAAAATACACAAACCTAGTGGAGATATTTAATACGTACAACAAGTATTATAGAAATATAGCAAATATGAAATATAACAAGTATATAAATTTAGGGGGGCGAAGGCCCAACTGACAAACAGTTATACAGTTAAATAAACTACACACACACGAACTCACCAAACAATTTAAATGGGCGAAGCCCCGCTAACGTACCAAATAATACAAAGGCCCACTGGATATTTAGACAGGGGGAGAAACTGTATACAGGAGATAGGGAGAGCAGAGAGAGAAAGCGACTGTACTGTACAAGGGAAAACCCACAACTGAAAGGGGGAGAAGTTTGACGGAGAAACCCCCTCCCAAGAGAAGCGCCCTCTAGCTGGGGTGTCCCAATCATGTAGCTCCAAGGGGGGACCCCACCCAACCAAACCTATCCTATAGGTGGAGCTACATGACACGTGAAGGAATGCTTGCTGACTAGGCAAGCCAACTATTAGCTAAGTAGATTGATTTCGTAATATTTGGAATAACGAAAAGGTTGACCATTACAGTCAGCCTCTTGCGTTACAGACCTCTCTAGCAGACTTCAAATTGGAATCGGCACAGCAGGGTGCACAATAAAGTCATGAAGACTTGGATTTAATTTGGGGGCCCCAGCTATGGTCAGCCGAAAAATGAGTTACGGGACTCAAGGGGGTCAAAATGGCTAAAACCGGTCAAGATGGGTCAAAATTGATGTCAACTGCTCTAACTTTTGCTAGGGCTGGTCGATTTGGCTGAAATTTGGTGTGTGGATTAGGAGTGAGGTGAAGTGCTCCCGGACACATGAGGACACTCCCGGATGAGGCCTGTTTAAGAATTCGATACGGTGATGTTGCAAGGTCAAAATTGAAAGTTGTCCAATCAATCGGGCTCATATATCTGAGTATCATTTGAAAGCTCGCTTGAGTACATAAAAAAAGTTGTAATAGGGCTAAAGCGCCAAAATGTACATAAATTGAGATATCTGTCTCCATAAGAGAAAAAAATGACAGCGGCAACCCATTCATGCAAATTAGCTTGTTCTTTATCGGTTTATTCTTTATCTATATTCTTTAGTAACCGTGACTTATACGTGCTAACCTTTGACAACTACTCAAATCAAAACCTAAAAATTGTAAATCTTGTAAACGTTATGTTTTCCCAGTTCCACAGTGCTCAAGACTTGTGATTATCATAAATGAAAGTTTTACCTAAAGACATTGACGCCCCATCCAGCGCATGCTGTAAATATTCTGGGTCCAAGATCTCTGGCAGGATTCATGGCATAGCCGCAATTAAAGCCAAAAGACAGTCCTAACGAAGTGACCACCAAACCAACCAAGAAAGGTACGAGACCTCGATGAGGATTCATATTTCTAGGATCAGTTATCGCCAGCACCATAAGACACAGAATTGAAGTGGAGAATATCTAAACAAAATGTTGGCAAATAAAAGGTAGACGGTGGAAAACAGAAAATACGCCTATCCTAAAATGCTGAGCTGTGCACCACGAAGTCATGCGTCGGATTGAATCACAATTGAATCATAAGAGTCAGCGGTAAAACTGATCAATGTTATGGTGTTTTCCAAAGACGTTCCCTTTTGTTTGAAAAACACGTCGCCAAAAATAAAATTATTTTCATTGTAGAGTTACTGTGAATTATCAAGAGTATTAGGAAGAGTGGAAAGCTTAGCTCTTCCTAATGGGAATGGCTTGAGAGATGCTTGGAACATTAAGGCGGAAATCTCGGGGTGGGGTCCCACTTACCATTGTTCGGCATGTGTTTATATGCGTTTGAACTAAAACACATCTGATTGGCTAATTCCCTACCTTATATCAAATTTACGTGTATAAGGTGACCCCTCCGAGGTCTCAAGGGTTCTCCCACTTTGCGTTGTTAAGCGTTTGCTAATATGCTATCGAACTAAAATGTATTTGATTGGCTGTATAACTACCGTAATCCTCATCAGTACATTTCAGTTCAATCGCATATAAACACACGCTTAACAGCGCTAAGCGGGTCTCCCTTCCCCTGACATCTCGGCGGTCACCTTGTACACACATAAATTTGACCATCAGGTAGGGAATTAGCCAATCAGATGCGTTTTAGTTTAAACGCATATAAACACATGCTGAACAATGGCAAATGGGACCCCCCCAAGATTTCGGTCTTAATGTGCATCTCGCAAGCCATTTCCATTAGGAAGGGCTAAGCTTCCCACTCTTCCTAATTATATACTCGTGAAATTATGAATATTTCATTCGGAGCACCTGATCAGCTAGTCCGCAGCCAACAGTCAGAAAGGGTTGCGGAAATGTGGAGAAGATTCCAGCAGTCGCATTGACGCCTTCTGTATACCGAATCCCACCGTCATAGTCCGTCAGTGCATCTATATGTACAGTAAAATACAGTTAGCAGCATACCTATACTTAGCCATTGTCGCCAGACTCTATTTATTTCTCTGCAAAATTCAGTTCGACTATTTCGGGCAGCTGACTAATATGTCATTTTATTTCTACATTGTATAATTGTTGTCAGGTTGTAGTTGTTGTCATCTGTTCTATATAAACCAATATTTCTTACCATAATAAACGGCATATAGACAGGCAGATCCAAAGATTGCACCAAGCAGCTGTGCCAGTGTATAAACACAGCATTTCAGAGGGGATAAGCGACAGAGACATGTCATCGCCAAGCTGATTGCAGGATTCAAATGGCCACCTAAATAATGCAAATCAGACAGTCGCTACTAAGACAGTTTCATTGCAACTAGTAGACGTCATCCATCCATTGGTGCATATTGGTATGAGGGGAAAGGGGCAAGAGAAATTTCGGCCTGGGAGTGAAAGCTACTCTAAAAAAGAGAAGAACAGATAAATTACAGTAGTGAAGCAAAGCTTGGGCGATCAGAAGCTAAACGATTGCTATAAAAAGATATCAAACCTTTTCTATTTACCTGACACTCCACCAGACGCATAAACGGCCATCATAACGGCCAAACCATAGCCCAAATGAATGGACAAGGGATTGCCCATTCGACCGCGACTGAGCACTTGTTGAGCAACACTGCCATTTCCTAAAGCCTGAAAACAAACACAGAAAGAAAGTCAAACAGCAATTTATTAATAATCAAAGTATAAACATTTGTTTCAATTTTAATGCACTGTTATATAATGTGACGATTATGTGTACAGAATCAGAAGATGAAGACACAACTCTGGGGAGAATTCTGGAAATCTTGCCTCCAAGGTCAGCCACAAGATTCACCCGTCCCACGGCAGAGCAGAGTACACTGACGTGCCACCACGATGTAACCGCCGAGTTTCTGATCTAAGTTTTAAGTACTAAGTTTTAAGTTAAGATCTGAGTTTCTGATCTGATCTGAGTGAAGTGTACTCTACCATGGACAGCGAAACTTTGTTTATAACGCTAGTTTCAACCTTTGGAGGTTTAAATAAATTGCTGATATCAAGAGTACATAATGATAAGAGCATGACACTAAGCCTAGTCTCTCTTATCAGAGCAAAAACTATGTTCTGTTGGCTAACGGCTGGTCCCCCCCCACAAATTGGACGCATCACTTCAAAGAAATTTGCATGCTATGTTTGTGGTCTAAAGCTCGCAGCAGACGCACATTGATCCAACTGAGTAGTTGTGTCTTCGAGCTTTAGCATGCAAGCTTAGCGCTTAAATTTCTTTGAAGTAATGGGTCCAATTTGTGGGGGGGGGGGCTCAGCCGTTAACGAACAGAGCATGGTTTTTGCTCTGATAACAGAGTCTAGGCTTAGTGTCATACTCTTATCATTATGTACTCTTGCTGATATTTAACAGTACTATAGAATTGGTTTGCATTTGCGTTCAAATAAACTCACAATTAAAAGAGCAGTCCCAACAAACTCGGCCAGGAATTCGCGAACTTCCGCATTGTCAATAAAGAGCCATCGAGTTTTGCTTTTGGACGTCCAGGACGCTGTAGAAGTGGCTACCTTTTTAGGCATAACTCAGTACTCACTGCAGAATCAGCATCCATAAAATAATATAGCTAAAAAGTGATTGCTAAAAATAGGGTAACAAATATAACTTGATCAAATCGTCGAATTCCAAAATAAAAAATAAATCAAAAGGAAGGCGTCGCTAAAGCTTTTCTTACAAAGTTTTAAAGTTTTAGACAAAATTAATGACCCCAGCTGTTAATCACTAGAGCTGACGTTTTCAAGCAGCAAAGGAAGAAAAAATAGCAGGCAAATAGCTAATCAAAGTCCTTGCTTTCAGTGCTAAGGTATTTTGCAGATATTCTTGGAACATTGAAAATTTCCGTTTTCAGGAAGACATTGCGTGACTGTAGGATAAATTTATGAAATGCACAGGAAACCTATCCTGAAGTGAAACGTCTGTCCGCCCTCCTAAATTTCTTACAAAACAATGTCCAAATTTGGGTGCAAACTGATTGGCAACGCAGATTCCGACTCAGATTAGATTGCATGGAAGGAAGGAACAGACAGATCGACTAAAGTTTAAATATGGTTGCGAAATAGCAGAAGACTAAGGACCACTTTTCCATTCAAACGTCGGAGTCAAAGTCAAAACTCAAAAGACCATTCGTACGATTCAGCTACTCCGCAGCTATTCTCGAACCTTGGTGTAGTCCAATGTTTAGAATTCCAAACTTATCGCCAGAGCGAGAGTTTGTCCGGATATTGCTTGAGCTTGCTTTGCTGTCCTCGGCCTGCACAAATTTGCTCTTATTTGCTGTTTACCTCTGCTGTTCCTGCTACTGTTAGCGGGTGTAGACAGGCTATTTGAAATCATCAATTCCTGTCTCAGTAATTTGTGGTTATCTCTACCTGCCTAATGCCTAATACTGACTTTTGTCGTGTTTTCGTTCTCTCTCACCAAAAGCGGAAAGCTGCATCAACGTTGATTTGATAAAAAATGACCCTTAGCTCATAAAACGGGAAAAACGGGAAAGAAACGAGTTCCTTATTATTACAGAAACCGAAGTTGACCAAAACTATACACTAAAATAGTGCCAATAAAGTTTAAAGTTATCTCCATTGTTTAACAAAATATGTGAGCTATTTAATACGTCATTTTTCCAGGTATTAGAAGCTTGTTTATTCCGGTTTTCAAAAATGAAAGTATTAAGATGTTTTATTGATAATAAGTACATTCATATGATGCTGTTATGGTACTTGGCTTCCTGCAAAAACGGTAAAGCAGTACTATAATAAGGCTGTCTGCCGCATAGCGTCTGCGTATCTAATTAAAACATTAGATATACCAGATTTCGATTGCACCTATTCTTCAGGGCTCTCAATCGCGATTTGATTACCTGTGTATTAGACAATAATGAACTTCGATCATTAAGAATATTGTATTTATTTTAATTATTTCAGAATATTAAATATCTTACTGTTCTTACTAACTGTTCAAACAAAATAAATAAAGATAGGTAAACAGCGATGTTTAATAAACTAAAGATAGGTAAATAGTGACAGCACACTGAAATGGCGCACTCTAACACACGGCTAGTTTCCTACCACTGAGTAAGAGGGTACTTTTCCTATTGACTTCTTGTTGATAAATATTTAAGCATCTTCGCTCAATTTAAGCTTATTGTGGCGCTCGTCCTCAAGTTTGATTGGATCAAGTCTTCCGGGACATCCCACTTGGAAACGGGTCGCTGAGTAATTAAGACAAACCTTTAATTTGGGTCTGTCGGGATGTTACCCTGGAAACTTGTTTTTCAGAAGACATCCTTAAATCTGACTGAAATAAAAATAAATCTCTGGTAAAGCAAAAAAGCGCTACAATAGTAAATAGGAATCAGAGCTTTCCATTTGAAAGGATAGGAGGTCCAAGGTTAGTCCTGTTGCCGTTCCTTCCTGTTAAGCATGCTCATGTTAACAAGATTAGGGAATTCGCTAATGGACTGCAAGGCTTCGAATAAACTGTATAAACCGTATAAACTGGTTTCAGTGCTATTTCAAGGCTCACAGTTGCTGCAAGAATAGCTCTCATACTTTACAATAGCTACTAAAATTTTTCACAAGATTCTGTGTATACCGGTTTCTGTCAGGTTAGTGTGTTTCGGCCGGAGAGACCAACCGGTTTGACACCGGCCAGCCAACAACACTACTGTCATAGTGATAGGTTTTGAAGGAATATTTAAGGCAAGCGAGTGGGATTATGCCTTAATTTTTTGAACAAGTTATGTTATTTTGTTTAGCCATTTGTGGGCTGAAGGCTTGGAGACTGAAGAGAACTTCAGCTAATCTAAAGTTCCACATTGAAAAATGATTGTTTGCTCTCTGGGAAGCAGTACAAACAAAATCATGACTGCCATCATTGTTTTGATGCTGGTGGAATAACATTAAGTTCAGCTCTGATCATTGTTAAACAAACGACGAGACTGCATGAGGATTAAGTTCAGATTCACTTTGGAATGAAGTAAAGATGATAGTCACTGGCGTTCTAAAGGGCTACCACTTCTGGGTTGCAGGAACTGTGATACCACCGTTTGTGTATCCGTGCGCCTTCAATGGAACGGACGACTGTTCGTGTCCAGGTGAAAATGTGGTTAGGCTGAGAGTACTTAGTAGAGTCCTCGGATTTACGTATACTCTAATTGACATGGCTAAGCACAAAACTTATGCAGCGGATGCTTCCACCGTTAATATTCCTGGTGCCGCTGTAGCACAAAAT
>JASAND010013502.1:0-15815 GCA_030248195.1 Trissonchulus latispiculum
CATTAAGGAATTTCCTGTCCAACTACCTAACTGACTAATATGTTTATTAATCCATGATGTTATTCTTCTTGTATTAATAATACCCTGACCTTTATAAAGCGAATTTAAACAATCTTCCCTTTCATTCTTCTAAGCATTAGTTATATTTTAGAGATTGGCAACCCTGTTCTTAATTACACACAAATACGATTACAGCTTGGACGTTCATTCAGGAAACTACGATCATGGCAATCTTTAACTTAACCCGTTTTCTGAGATCTTCCTTGGCATTTTCGAGTGATCATTGAGCAAATCCTTCTTTTTGGATAAATTCTTCAAAATTTGATTTTTTATTTAACCAATTTCATTACAAATTATCCAAATCTGACACCATAGGATGATGCAGCGTCCTCGATAGTACCGTGCTATAGTGTCGAATTGTTTCCCTGTTTGATTGTTAAAAAATTTTTCAACAAAAATTGGGTGGGTTGTTTCCCCCAGTGGGTTTTCCCCGCCACATTTGGCAATGTGTCAGAACAACGGTGCATCGGATCGATCTAATTCTGGCTGTGTGTAAAGAGGAAGACCTGCCATCATTGCAGCTATTTGTAAAACTTTTCTAGCCCAACCCAGTCAAAAGTTACATCGGTCCACTCCAAACTTTTGCAAAATTTTGGCATGGTTGGACCAAAAAGTAGGTGTCATTTTCAAAATGTCATAAAATGAGCAGGAGTGAACCAAATGACTTGATCTTCGCACACGTAGGCAAGAAAGAGTCGCGCTTTCTGCTGCTATGCTTTGGAGCTCATAGCTCCATCCAACCCTAGGTCCAGGAGGCGGGTGGGTTTCCCCCCCAAAAAAGGGGGTAGGTTTTCCCCCATGGCTATAAATTTGCTTTTAAAACTTTGAATTCTTTGCCTTGAGCAGTTTAACAGTTAAGTGAATAGTTGGTTAGACAAATTAGTTTTAGTTTTGGTCTGTGTCAAATGAAAATAGAAACAAACAGCAACGCATAGGCATAGTATGTATATATACGTGTGCTTAGGCAGTAACTATAGCAACTGCAGACGGAAGGATCAATGTAGAATCAAAGAGGTAAGCGGGGGATCTGGGGGCGGCAACCCCCCAGTCAAGCCAGAGCCTAAACTGCGGTAAATTGTCTCAAGAAATTAATTTAGCACTCTTGAAATTGCTACCACCGAATTTTTCGGCTGCGTAAATACTCAGTATTTTACGCAAAAAATGAGAAAAAAGGGCTGAATTACTAAAAATTTTGCAGTTTTGGCCATTTATTGAAATTTCTTGAGGTCTGAATAATGGGGGGTGGATTGGGGGGATACCCTCATCACATTTCTTGGGGCAACCACCAACCTTCCAAGATTTGCCCACCATACCCATATAGGTGTGGCTGGGCAAAAAATCTGGGGGGGGGGGTTCCGACGTAGGGTGGGAGGACCCCCCCTAGATTTTCGATTTTATGCCATTTTTGGCCACTTTTTGGCCAAAAATCTGGGGGGGGTAGCAAAAATCTGAAAATCTGGGGGGGGGGGGGTCGCCAAAATTTGCCATTTTGGTGAGGGGTCCCCCATCACCCCCCCCTAACACACCTATGCATACCACGTGTTTGGGTTGGGGCGGGGCGTAAAAAGTCCAAATCTGGTTTGGGGGGGTCTCAAAAATAGGAAATTTTTACAAAAAACTGTACCCAAATTTTTTCAGCTGAAAATGGATCTTTATCGACATAAAATCTACTATTTTCGGCATAAATCCAATCAAAAACCATTCGTATTGCGTTTTAAAACCAATTTTTAGCGTTTTTAACAATTAAGGTGGTGATTCTAAAGTAGGAATATTATTTTTCGATGTTAGTTTAGAGTTTGTTTGTAAGTGGCTCAGCATTATTGTGGCTCTCCTTGTGAACCAAAAATGCTGCTCTCCGCAGACCGTTTCTACATACAGACAAGAGGCGGAGAAGCAAAGACCATGGACAGAAAACATGGTCCCTAAGCCAAAACTGCCGTGCAGTTATTTCAGTCACCCCCAAGGCAGCTATGATTGTCGTTTCCCGACCACATTTGCCCCCCGCTTGACAACAATGACGAAGATGGCTGAAAACTATTTGGCTTGCTCGGTAGCCGTGGGTAAAAAAGAAATGGTCTGCAGAAAGGAGTCGGGGGAATGGCCGAGCGCTCAGACAGGATAGAAGGAAAATGTCCGTAGATGTAGCTATTTTAAAGAACTTGCATAATACAGTTTAAAAAAATAAATACTTTTAAATTTGAGTTTTAAAATTTTTAAAAGTTAGTAAAATCCCTCCAAAGCCTAATATATATAATGAAAAGGTTCGGTGATTTATCCTGAGTTATCGTTTAATCAGGCCAGTTAATTGTCTGGCAGTCAGAAACTTGTCGCGTCATTTTAAGGTGGCGCTTGCATTACCGGGAAAATGGCTATTAAAAATTAACCCCTGGATGGATTTTGCTGAAACTGGTAGTAGCTGTGTAGCAAGTGGTCCTGCTTCTTTTGGTACCATGCTAAGGTTTGTCATATGAGGTGGCCTCTGACAAATGGGTAAAATATCCGACAAACGCCTTAATTCAACTAAACCACCTTATAAGATTGCACAAATCGTGCAAATCGAAAACAGTATATTGGATCTGGTGTACTGTTCGACACTATAGTATGCATAGCTAGCTGCGGACTACGAAACTAACCTAGCTCAAGCTATCTAGTACCAAGAGTACATAATACATAAGAGTGTGACAAGCGTCACACTCTATGTAATCAGCTCGAGAGCCATGCTCTGCGCGCTAACGGCCCACCCCCCCCCCCGCAATTGCGTACCTAGTGGACCCCCCCCCCGCAAATCAGTACCTAGTACGCAATTGCGTATGTTCACTCGCTGCTGCAATATTCCATTTATCGGGACCCCCCCCCGCAAATGTGACCTATTGGAATATTGTAGCAACGAGTGAACATACGCAATTGCGTACTAGGTACTGATTTGCGGGGGGGGTCCACTAGGTACGCAATTGCGGGGGGGGGTGGGCCGTTAGCGCGCAGAGCATGGCTCTCGAGCTGATTACATAGAGTGTGACGCTTGTCACACTCTTATGTATTATGTACTCTTGCTAGTACCCATCTAACCTTGATGAAACTCAACAGTGACTACACCTACCCTAGGTCATCAATGAAAACACAAAAAATTTACTGTTCAAATGACAGCTTATAAACACGCAAACAGCAAAAAACAATAAATTAACGCCAAAAGAAATAAACAGCGAACAACAAAAAACTGTGAATACACAGAACGAAATACAAAACAAACAGTAATGAAATGTTCAGAAAGCAAAAGGGCAGAAGTGGGCGGTGGACTACGGACTAGACGGACGGACGGACGGATTAGACTTCGATTTCAGGGCACGCAGCAGTCAACAAAATCAGAGAGGGTAGCCAGATATGCCTGAAATACATTAACCTTTATGCAAAGTAATCCAAGACATACATAATGTCGTCAAATAACATCAAAAAATTAGAAAAAAAGAAAAGAAAACTTAGCTGATAACCAAGTGAAGTCTTGAATGATAGCGGTGAGATCTGCTTTTATCGGCGCAAGAGACTTTGAATATCGTCGCAGGAGACCATGTCTTTACAGAAGCCCTCCAGATCAGGAACCACCGCAGAAGATCCGTTCTGAAGTCCGTCATCCGAGATCCTGTGGTGGAGATCGCCCGACTGGTCCAGACCAATTCCGAGGCTACGGAAGGATGCAGAGTGACATGGCAGACAAAGCGCACATTCTTTAGACTTTGCAGAAATCATCAGATTTTTGAGCAAAGCCACCTGCTGCCAGCAACGTAGAGGAGCGAATCTAGTTTAGAGTTAAAATCGTTGTGAGTTCGATTTCAAAACGTCAATTTCTATTTTTAAAATATCATCGCTGGCTGAGGGCTTGGCAGTTTCGCAACCTGTTTATAAACCTAATAGTTTTCATTTGTTCGAATTCGTATGTACGTACTCCATTTCAATCGTTTTTTGGAAAAAAGCTTTTTAGTTTTTGTAGACCAGAAATTTTTCTTATGTACATTAGAATTCCTCTAGGTACATACAGATTGATGGCATATTCAAGGACGTTTGCAAAAGAAGTCAACATATCATTTACCGATTGAGTTCCTCCAGTAATCTTTGCACACAACCGGTTTATTGCAAAGACAAGAAGCTACTAACTGTATCACCAAATTGATAAACAAGAATAGTCTACTTAATTTTCATATTAATTTGCATATGCACATGCATAGAGTTAGTCAACAATAAAGGCGAAAGTGGAAAGTACAGGCTTAACCCCCCCTGTAAGGTGCTGGTTTCCTTTCGGGTATTTTTAATTACTACGGCTTTAATCCTTAACGCAAAGGGCTAAAACTTACGAAATAACCTATTTCCGTGCTCTTTCACATTTTAAGACCAGTCCCGTATTCTTAGGCCAAAAGATAAGAAAGTTTTGGTTTTTGGCCTTAAGCTCCCAGTAGGTAGACAAGACACGGGATTGGTTGGTATGGCTGGAAAGAGGACTCGAAAATGAACATTTTTGCTCTTACAACCTTTGAGCTATCTCCAGTGGTTAAGTCAGTATTAGCAAAAAACTGTTTTTAGGGTCAAAAATGGCCATTTTCGAGGAAATCAGTTTTTTCAAAATTACGGCCACATGTTTAGGACAAAATTGGCTTTGCCGGCCCATGTAAGCCCGGCTCTGCCGGCCATTCACTACCGTCCTGCACCTTTCCCTATGAAATCCCGGCTTCGCCGGCCAATGTAAACCCGGCTTTGCCGGCCATTCACTACCGTCCTGCACCTTTCCCTAATTCTCTATTCATAAATTTCTATGGACTAAGATCAGGATGATTCAGGTCTCGTAGAGGCTGGCCTAACCAGTTACTTCGTAATCTTATACCTTATTACTATTAATTTTTAATTAAAGTTAACTGGATCCCTCTGACGATGTATCATTCTGGTCCTAGTCCACCTCTGGCCCACTGGTAAAAACATCATACGGCGTTCTACAATTTTCCCTCTAATTGTGAAACCAATTCGACCTCTTACTTTTTTCATGGTCAGAGTCTAAGGGATTAGGGCCGAAAGACTCTGATTAACCTATCAAATTTATCAGTATATATGTATCGAACCAGTAATTAATTTCTTTCCGTATATGTTTAAATAAGCCCATCTATCCCATATCCTGTTTTGTTTTGTTTTTGTTTGTTTATTTGTTGTTTGCACACATTTTAGTTTATTTCAGTAGCTTAAGCAATCATCACGTAAGGCATCAAAAAGGTAAATGTACCTTAAACATTTATGCGAGATCACATTGTGGCTTATAATTTACTTAAGTGCTTCGGGAACACTGCTACCTTAACTTGCATTTGTGGTATAATCGTAATCGTTACCGCTAACTGCGCATATCCCTCCATCTTCTCCTGTCCTTAGTTATACTCAATCGATACATCGTCCAAATGCACATGTTATGAATGCCTATTAGCCGGACTTTATTGCTTTCAGCTAGAGATTTGGCCGAAAAACCAATTTGGCAAAACTGCGATTACTTTGTTTCGAACATCGATTTCTCAAACACTACTCGACGGATTCCGTAGATTTTTGGCAGAATCGAAATTCGCACTTCTGCGGAGGGACGTTTTTCTTGGTTTGGGCTAAAACATATTGAGTAGCAAAAAACTCAATGCGAAGTTGCGAAATTTCGTGTTACTGTGCATTTGGTCGATTTTTTCGACCGTTTAAGACCTGCTGAGCCAAATCCAAAAAACGACCCTCGGCCCATATGTCCTTCATATCGTGGCACAAAAAGAACTTTTGGCCGATTCTTCAGTTTTGAGAAATCGATGATCAAAAAGTTTTGGTCTATATTCATCCTTTTAGATGTTAGCTTGTCAGAAAATTTCTGCTATTTTTGCTAATTTTGCCAGTTCTGTAAGCTCATGTGAATGTACAGATAATAAGCTTTAAAACGATGTATAAAGCTCTTTGCAACTCCCAACATTGCGAAAGTTATAGCGTTTCCAAAAATCACCACAAAAGCACTGCACAAAAGGATACCACCACCTTAAGAGAGGCTGGTCCTCCTTAAAGTAAAGCTGAGAATGATCAGCTTTGAGCTGCGAGTAGCCAGTGGCAGACAAGCGATAGGGTAACAAAGCCAACTGAGGAATCGCTGCTTTCCACAGGCCAATGAGTTTGTGCAATCCAAAGTGACTCAGGTGTAATCAATCCGACTCAAGGTAGATACCATCGATTTCATCATGAGCATTAGGATGAAAGGGAGCGTGATCAGCGGGGTCAATGACCACCACCCGGCGCTGATCAAACCGTGCCAACTTCTTTTTCAGGAAATCATTATAGGCGGGTACTCTACGGACTCGGCGAGTGTGACAGGGTAAACAGACCAAAAAGGTTTTGGATCCATATTGCCTTATGAACTCATTTAGGTGAATCCACTGATTTTCCCACTCCATGCTAGCCTTTTTAGCCACATTTACGCCACATAGCCATATAATGTACCGGTAGTCCCCAATTTGGCAGTCTTGGCGATCGGCTTCCGCAAGGATGGTCGTTGGGTTACCTCCACCAAATGGCACCATCGCGCCAGCATTGAATTTCTTCAGATACTTGGCTTGTCTGTCGGGCCATTATCACGGCGGATCCCAAAGGAGGATTTGCTGAAATGATGAATCGATGAAACAAAGCAGATGAAGGGAAGAGTGTATCCAACGCTCCTTCTGAATATTCGGTCCAGAGACCTGATTTAAAATCGATCCATAGATATTTTGGCCATATCAGACATTCTCTGGGGAGGCGGCCTGGGCTGCCCGCAGACCACATCCTCAAAAAATGCTGCAATTGCTTAACTGTTTGAGGCGCAGGACAGTCTCGGACAGCAGCTACCAACTTGGGATTCGGCTTCACGCCACTTGGAGTAATGACATATCCCAAGTATTCTACGCTAGGTTTAGCAAATGAACACTTATATATTTTCAATTTCAAAGTATGATGTTTAAGTATTTCGAACACTTCCTGCAGATCTGCAAGATGGTTATCGAAAGTGCCAGAAACAATCAAGATACTGTCCAAGTAGACAAAGCAATTTTTCCATTGTATACCAGCTAGTACAAGGTTCATTAATCGTTGGAAAGTCGAAGAGGCGTTGCACAGTCCAAAGGGCATTGCTTTGAACTGATACAAGCCATCCGGTGTAAGGAAGGCTGTCTTCGCCTTATCGTCTTCTGCTATGGATATTTGCCAGTATCCCGCTTTCAGATCTAGGCTAGTGAAATACCTTTTGTTGCTTGGATGGTCAAAGATAGTATCAATCCTAGGCAAGGGGAAGCTGTCCTTTACCGTAACTTCGTTTAACTTGCGATAATCTACACAAAACAGCAGAGAGCCATCTTTCTTTTTTACCAAGACAACAGGGAATGCCCAAGGGCTTTGTGATGGTTCAATAATCCCATCATTAAGCATTTCCAATACATTTTCCCTTATTATTTGTTTTTGCGCGAATGATATCCTTCGCATCGGCAGCCTTACCGGCCTAGCCCTCCCAGTATCAATAGTATGATCAACGGTATTTCTCTTAGTTAGTTCTAGATTAAGGTTATTCAAGAATTTACGCCGAGAATTAATATTTGTGAAAACTAGGATGGGCGGTTGATCTGGACTGGTCTGGGCTTAATTTTAAAATTTCAATTAAAACTTTGTAATTTAAAACTTAAATTTAAAATTTCTTAGGTTTTGGAGGTGTTTTGAGGGGTATAATTTGGAACAATGTCAGAATAGATCTCTTTAGTCCATACCAACCTTATGGATATGGTTTTACTGTAAAACAATCGCGCTTTCATTTGCGCTATACTAAAGTATGACACAAAAATGTGTGTACAAAATCTGTAAGGCCTCCAGTGAACTAAATATACGTCGTGACCCCATAAAACCATATATTTTCGGAATCCTTGCAGCGAGATGAACATTTTTATTAAATTTAAATTTTTAAATCTCAAACATTATAAAATATCGATTTTTCGGGGAATTTTTTCGGACCGTTCAAGCTATTCAGCTCATTCTTTCAGAAAAATTTTCCCGTCCGAAGACACATCGATTGACACAAAAACGAAAACGTGGGTTGAGAAATAAGCATTTTATTCTAAAATTTCGTTTTTCCATTTCCTTTGATGTTTGCCGCTTGTTGCAACTTTGACTGGATATTACTCGCGACTCGCTCAACGGATAATTTTTCGATTAGATTTTCAGAACCGCCTAGGCGCCCGCTTTCACCTGATATATATGTGGTATTTCAAATTTTGAAAGTCAATTTTTTGAAAAATACCACTTTTTAACCAAAAATTTCGGCAAAGCAGATTTAGCAAAAGTGAGTAAAATAGCATAATCTGAGCTAAATCCAACGATATAAAGCTTTTGTTGCTACGACTTATATTGTGCCAGCAATGAATTTTTAAACAATATCCCTTATTTCAGCTGGTTTTGCTAGTTTACACTGCTTCAGTCAAATCACGGCGGCAACATCAAAGAGAGCCAAAAAGCAGCTGAAATAAGGCATATTGTTTAAAATTTATTGCTGGCGCAATATAAGTCGTGGCAACAAAACCTTTATATCGTTGGATTCAGCTCAGCTTGAATTTAACGATTATGTATTTATATTCACTTTTGCTAAATCTGCTTTGCCGAAATTTTTGGTCAAAAAGTGGTATTTTTCAAAAAACCAACTTTCAAAATTTGAAATCTCACATAGATCAGGTGAAAGCGGACGCCTAGGCGGTCCTGAAAATCTAATCGAAAAATTTTCCGTTGAGCGAGTCTCGAGTAATAACCAGCCAAAGTTGCAAAAAGCGGCAAACATCAAAGGAAACGGAGAAACAAAGTTTTAGAATAAAACTTTGATTTCTCAACCGATTTTTTCGTTCTTGTGTCAATCGATGCGTCTTCGGACGAGAAACTTTTTCTCAAAGAATGAGCTGAATGGCTTGAACGGTCCGAAAAAATTCCCCGAAGAACCGATATTTTAAAATGTTTGAAATTTAAAAAATTATAAATTCTATAAAAATGTTGGTCTCGCTGCAAGTATTCCGGAAATATATGGACGACGTATATTTAGTTCAGTGGAGGCCGTCTTACAGATTTTGTACACACATTTTTATGTCAGACTTTAGGTCTCTATATCTGCAACCTTGAGTTATCAGTTCTCAGGTCCAAATGGAGGGGTCGCATCGCAGACCTCCTTCCCCCTAAAAATTTTTTAACCCCTCCCCCAAATCTGCCTTCGGCCGGCCCCCCCCCTAAAAATTTCCTTCCCGCCCCTACCTAGATTTTTGCAAATTTTTATCCAAAAATTCGAAAATTTTCAAAAAATCTGCGAAAAATTGCTAAAATTCGCTTAATTACCTTAGAAATCGCTACAAATAGCTGAAAATTGAGAAAATGTTTCAGTTTTTTAACGGAAAACCGAATTTTCGCAGATCCCCCTCGAAAATTTTTCTTACACCTTACACACCCTTTCCTTTTTTCAAACCCCACGCCCTGTGAACCCCCCCCCCCCCGGAGGGAGGGGCCCGACCCCCCCTACCCGACCTCATAGGTGTAACGGGGGGCCCGACCCCTTCTACCTGACCTCATAGGTGTAACGGGGATTTGGGTTGGGGGGGCCCTCTCCCCCGGAATTTTGGGGGGAGGGGCCCTTTTTAGACCCCCCCCAACCCCCCCCCACGACCATAGGTGTGGCTGGCGAAAAAAGTGGGGGTGGGGGTTCAGAAAAAAGTAGGGAGGGGGGTTTGGCGAAAAAAGGGGGAGGGGGGGTCGCGAAAAGTCGAGTTGGGGGAGGGGGTAAGAAAAATTTTCTAGGCGGGGGTTGGCAAAAAATTGCGAAAAAAGTCGGTTTTTTTGTTAAAAATTGAAAAATTTTCTCAATTTACAGCTATTTTTAACGATTTTTAGCTTAAATAAGCCAATTCTAGCAATTTTTCGCTAATTTTTGGAAAAATTTCGAATTTTTAGCTAAAAATTTTCAAAAATTTAGGTAGGGGTTCGAAAATGTTTAGGGGGGAGGGGTCTGAAAAAATTGATTTGGGGGGAGGGGTAGGAAAAAATTTTTAGGGGGGGGGTTAGCGACCCTCTCCGTTTGGGGGGGGTCCCCCCCAACACACCTATGCCCACGGCCACGACCCCCCCAAACCTCTCCCAAAAAATTTTTTCTATTTTTATGTCAAAAATCGCATTTTCAGCCATTGCTAATGTCAAAAAACATTTAACTATGAAGTAATTTTAACATTAGACAAGGCCTTTAAACTCGAAAACGTGATTGCCAACATGTTTCTAAGTCTAAAATAAGGTCAATATTGAGCCAGAAAGTCCATAAAACCGTTAAAAACGTTGGCATTTCTCGCAATAATAAGCACTTTTTTGCCAAAAAATCTGAATTTTTTGAAAAATTTTCAGAATTTACCCTAAAAAATACCCAATTTTTTGGCCAATTTTTCGCGCCTTCGGCGCGACTACCCCCCCCCTTTCAAGATTTTCTGAAAAAATTGGTTGGAAATATGTAAAAACGCTAAAAAACAGGTATTAAAACGCAACAGTACTGGTTTTTGATTGGATTTATGTCGAAAATAGTATATAGATTTTATGTTAAAAAAGGGCCACTTTTAGCTGAAAAAGTTTTTGCAAAAAATTGCGATTTTTGAGACCCACCAAGCCTGATTTTGACTATTATATACTTCCCCCCAACCCAAACAGTTGGTACACCTATGTATATATATGCATTGCACGTATATATATATATATATATATATATATATATATATATATATATATATATATATACGTATAATGTTTAGATCTGATGTTGTGCTTTAATAGTAAAAACAAGCATCGCTTCGGATGAACCGCTAGTTTTGTGTAAATAATCTGCTGTATATTTGGCGGCGATAATGTCTGTTTTCAAGAAGGCCAAAGACAAGAAGGTGGACGCTAAGACTGCCGCACTTCAGCGCTTCTTTGATCTGAAAAAGGAGCCAATGATTAGAGTTCGTAGCCTAAAATTTGTTACAGAAAGCCGTGACACTGTTGATGAGAGAAAGCAACTGTTTCTGGACAACTATGTCGCTATTTATTCGGCCTTCCACGAGTTGTTCACGTTGGCAGAGTTCAACTTGTCGCGAGGGTCGAAGGGTGGCATTTTGGAACTGGAAATGGCAGTTTGGCTTCTGGAAAGAATTTTAATTTTTCTTCCTGACTTGGTGTCTCAACGATGGCAATACAACAGTCTAGGTTCGGTGATGAAAAAGCTTATTCACCCTCACAATACCACAACCCTGCAGAGATTTGGCCACCGTTTCTTTTTACTTTGGTATCAAATCCTGGGTCAGGGCCCTTTTGGTGTGGAAGATTTAGATCCAATCTTTGCTGCACTGATACCGGACTGGGTATCGGGGATGGTTCTGCTGGAAAAGTTGTGTCAGATTCCCGGCGTCTGCTCTGGCATTCCATTAAATCTGCCGGAAAATTTGCCACTAATACCGGTTCGACCGCATGCGATCTACTTTGGCTTCAATGGCCCGGCTGCCAGCCATGCCCGAAGTAGCAGTGCCGGATCCGTTATTCATGTTGCTGGCTCTGAAAGGATTGTCGGCTCAACAATTGATAAACTGTTGGAAGCTATAGGGAAGGATGTGACCAGCATAGTTTGGGCTAAAGACCAGGACCAGCGTCAGGAAGGCTGTCTTCAGATGATGCTGGAGAAGTTGAAGACTTTCTACATTCCCAAACTAATTCCTCGCCTGGTAACGGTGGATCTGTTTGGTGGCAACATTGGTGGCTCCTCGACAATTCTGCAGAAGCGAGCCTCTGTTGCTGCTACCGCCAGTGGAGCCGGGACTGCCCTGATTCAGGCTGATTCCAATCCCTTCCAGCAGATCGGGCGGAACTGTTTGACCCGATGGCTGTTGTTGCACGCGCATGGACAGCGACTGTCGACTGCCGACAGTACGTTGGGCCGTGGCGTCAATGACTCTCTGTTGAACTCAGCGTCAGCCGGCGGATACTCGCAACATCACATGACCAATGGAATTCAACGGTCGTCAAGGGATTTTTCTGGCGGCGAGGATGGGGCAAGTGGTAAGGGTGGGACGCTGACGCAGTCATCAGCGGGCGCTGACGGAGTTTCTGCGGTGCAGTTGCCGCCTAATTATGATTTGGTTCGAGAAGATTCTCTGTTCAGTTCTCGACAGAACATTAATCTGATCTTTTCAGTGATGCGGGATGCTATGCTATTGCCGCCCAAATATTCCAGTACAATACTCAAAGTGATCAAGGTCTGGCGTGACTGGTCTCTACTTGAGGATCAGCCGCTTTTTATAGCTGAACCGCTCAGCTTTACTGATCATCGGCGGCATTTATGTGTCGGTATGTAGATATTTGAGTGTAGAATTTGTTGGTAGCGTTTGGAGTATATTTGCTATTGTTTGGCTAAGTTTAGTGTGCTCAATAATATATATATATATATATATAATTATATTATATATATAATTGATTGGAAATCTCTAAAGTTAAGCTATTGCCGTATTAAAATTTAAAATTTATGTTCGAATGTACGTAGATATATTTGATTGGTGCATTTCTTATCCTTATTGAATTCATACCTACAGATGAATTGAATATCATAGGGGTCGGGGTGGGGTGGGGACTTAGGCGATTTTGGGTCAAAAAGAAATTTTTTCAAAAGTGGTAAAATTTGGCATCAAAACTGAAAGCCTTAAGTGAGCTAAGCAACTTTTGTCATAGAACTGCATACCCAAAGTGGCTGTAGAGTGCTGTGGTGGGGTGGGGTGGGGACATAGGCAATTTTGGGTCAAAAATAAAATTTTTCAAAGGTGGTAGAATTTGATATCAAATGAAAGCCCTAAGTGAGCTGAGCAACTTTTGTCATAGAACTGCATACCCAAAGTGGCTGTAGAGTGCTGTGGCGGGGTGGGGTGGGGGCTTAGGCGATTTTGGGTCAAAAATAGATTTTTTCAAAAGTGGTCAAATTTGGTGTCAAATGAAAGCCCGAAGTGAGCTGAGAACTTTTGCCATAGAACTGCACACCCAAAGTGGCTGTAGAGTGCTGTGGTGGGGTGGGGTGGGGACTTAGGCGATTTTGGGTCAAAAAGAAATTTTTTCAAAAGTGGAAAAATTTGGCATCAAATGAAAGCCCTAAGTGAGCTGAGCAACTTTTGCCATAGAACTGCACACCCAAAGTGGCTGTAGAGTGTTGTGGTGGGGTGGGGTGGGGACTTAGGCGATTTTGGGTCAAAAAGAAATTTTTTCAAAAGTGGTAAAATTTGGTATCAAATGAAAGCCCTAAGTGAGCTGAGCAACTTTTGCCATAGAACTGCGTACCCAAAGTGGCTGTAGAGTGTTGTGCTGGGGTGGGGTGAGTACTTAGGCGATTTTGGGTCAAAAATAAAATTTTTCAAAAGTGATAAAATTTGGTATCAAATGAAAGCCCTAAGTGAGCTGAGCAATTTTTGCGGTGTCGGATTTATGCCTTTCTCAACCGGAATTTAAAGGATAGACATAGGCCCAACACACATATTATCCCCTTTTGTGCGGAGCATTTTTGTTACTTGTATATATATATCATAGGGGTCGCGGCAGCGACCCCTACAATATGTGTCAAAAGTCCCTGGAGACACCGTAAAATAAGCTGCGCAGAGGCTGCGCAAAATCCTGCGCAGATCCTGCGCAGATTTCATGCGCAAATTGTAGAGCACATCGAGTTTAGTATGTGTGCGAAGTTTCAGCCCCGTATCACTTTCCGTTAAAAAGTTGCGCCCCGGACCGGTTATGGCGGCGATGTTTTTTTTCCGGTTTCTCCTATTTAATGGTCGTATTGTCCTGACTTTCCGCCTCTTTCACGTTATCTGCAGCGGAGGCCTGACCTAAAGGGAGGTATAGGGTCTGGTAGTACCCCATGCGCCATTTAAGAATCGCTACTTTTTTTGCGCCGCAGGTGCGCCACAGCGCCGCAGCGGCGCCGCAAAGTCGGCTCAGAGCGAAAAGTGACCATTTTTGTGGTCGCTGCACAGCTCGAACGTTAAGAGCTGGAGCCGATTTCTTTTTATATTCAGAAACTACATATATTGAACTAACTAAATAGCTAAGTCTCGTTTCTCTATCACTTCCCATGCGACCACTGTGGCCGGTCAAAAATGGTGAAAATTCGAAAAATGAAAAATCGAAATTTCTCGCTGTGTATTCAACTTAGAAAGCTCAATTCTTTCATACAAAGGTTTTCTGGCACGGCGAATTGATTCCCGTAAGCAGTTTTGCCGTCGGACCCACCCATATTGCTGGGCTGGTTCCACTTTGCTGTCGGGGGGGTTCAAGTCGGTACCGACTTCCAAGAACACCATATAGGACTGTGCATAGCCTCTCAAAACTTTGTCCATAGTGGTTTTCTGGTGCGCCCAGCTCATTTCCGGTGTCCGTTTTGCCGTCCGACCCACCCATTTTGCTGGGCTGGTTCCACTTTGCTGTCGGGAGGGTCAAGTCGGTACCGACTTACAAGAACACCATATAGGACTGTGCATAGCCTCTCAAAACTTTGTCCATAGAGGTTTTCTGGTGCGCCCAGCTGATTCCCGGAGTCCGTTTTGCCGTCCGACCCACCCATTTTGCTGGACTGGCTCCACTTTGCCGTTTGAAGAGTAAATCGGGTAGGCGGTCAAGTGGTCAAAAATAAAATTTTTCAAAAGTAGTCAAATTTGGTACCAAATGAAAGCCCTAAGTGAGCTGAACAACTTTTGTCATAGAAGTGCGTACCTAAAGTGGCTGTAGAGGGCTGTGGTGGGGTGGGGTGGGGACTTAGGCGATTTTGGGTCAAAAATTAAAATTTTCAAAAGTGGTCAAATTTGGTACCAAATGAAAGCCCTAAGTGAGCTGAACAACTTTTGTCATAGAATTGCATGCTCAAAGTGGCTGTAGAGGCCTGTGGTGGGGTGGGGTGGGGACTTAGGCGATTTTGTGTCAAATATTAAAATTTTCAAAAGTGGTCAAATTTGGTACCAAATGAAAGCCCGCATCGAACTGAGCAACTTTTGTCATAGAAGTGCGTACCTAAAGTGGCTGTAGAGGGCTGTGGTGGGGTGGGGTGGGGACTTAGGCGATTTTGGGTCAAAAATTAAAATTTTCAAAAGTGGTCAAATTTCGAGTCAAATGAAGGCCCTCATCGAACTGAACAACTTTCGCCATAGAACCACCCACCCAAACTTGCTGTGTCGGATTTATATACTTGCTTTCTCAACCGGAATTTAAACGACAGACATAGGCCCAACACACATATTATTCCCTTTTGTGCGGAGCATTTTTGTTACTTGTATATTAGGGGGAGCGCGTTAGCGCTCCCCCTAGAATAGGGAAAATTTGACGCAATGTGTATAATCTGGACATTGTTTGGCCTGTGGCCAGCGGAGGAGTGGACCGATCGGGCTGAAACTTGGTGTGTGAAGAGCCTGTGGGCAGGGGTACATGCTGTGAAAATTTCAGCCGGATCGGCCGGGTAGATCTTGAGATATGAAAATTGGCCCCCCGCGCAGCTCGCGTTTCTCCTCTTTTTTTTTTCCCCCAGGGGTGCAGGTCGGAAGACCCTTCAGAGCCCTACTATTTTAAGTTTTTTTTGTACAAAAAGTTCCGCAATTCCGGGGAAATTACTTTCCGCGGTTCCCGGACCCCCCCAGTGGCCCCACCCCCCGGTGGGAACCCCCCAAATGACCCCCGAAAAAAAA
>JASAND010013503.1:0-58571 GCA_030248195.1 Trissonchulus latispiculum
AAAAGAAATTTACTGGGAAAGTCCGCTGGAAAACAAGCCTTCCGTTTTCTGTCAAACTAAGCAAAAAAAGAAACCATTCCAATTTTTCTAGAACCACCCCCCCCCCGCACCCAATCATTTACCTGAACATAAAGATCCTCATAGACACCGGGGGTTCGCACCGTTCCACCCAGGGCGGCCTGGGCCAGGCTGATCCAAATATCCGTATGAACGTCCGGGCCCTCACGACGAAATTTATCGCTTTTATCAACCTGCAACAGAAAGACAATGCAAAAACAAACTGTGTAGACAAAGTATTGGCGAAAAAAGAAAACACTGAAGAAAACAAGAAAACGGGAAACAGAGAAAAATTATTCAAGAAAAAGATGCTAGAAAAACTAAAGATAAAAGTTCTAAGAAACTCTTAATATTAATCCTTAATAGAAATGCCCTATTTACGCAAAGGATCTGCTTATTTGCAGGATAGAACAGCCACGGTAGTCAACCAATAATTTGGCTTGGCGGAAACAAACATCATTAGATATGACAAAAACCATCACCTAGATTAAAGCTCAGCAGATTATTAGAGAAAAACAGAAGGAAGACGGTCTGGCTGCTTACCCTAAATGTGATGAAAACCTCTTTCTTTCCAACGGGATATCGATAGGTCTGGCCGTCCTCAACACCTACAATATAAAAAAGACAAAAACGATAATAAAAGGACAAAAATTTCTTAAACAACAAAGGGATAAAGGTGTCTTCCACCTAAATCCACAAACAGAACAAACCAACACCCAACCTAAGGCTAGAGAACATAAGACAAACTACTAGGTAAATATTAAACATAAATGAATGAATGAATGCTACCTTATTATACTAGATAATTTTTGTCTCCTTCAGTTACTGTATGAGCGTACTGCTTAATGTAAAGAAATAATAAATTTAATAATTTCATTATTTTCACTGTCGGTGATAGAAAAGCCAAAGCTGCCACGTACAAGCAATTTTATAACAGTAGTGTAATAAACATACGTATACCTGCAGGTACAGGAATATTGACTGTCTTTCGCTGTACGGCTTGACCTTTGCCCTCACATTCTAGGCAAGGATTTTTGTTATACAGTCCCTGACCAGAGCACTGGCGACAGGTCTGCCGCATAATGAAGGGTCCTTGCTGGAAAGTCTCCTACAGCAAACAGACAAACGAAAGAAATTTGATATAAAGAGAAATGTTAGTGATGAAATGGAAAGAGCCTAGCGTATTTTGCCCTGCCCTGAGTTTGCCCTGACAGAGAGGGTTGTCTCGGAGTAAAATGTTTTTACAGAATAGTCCGATTTACGCATAAATTTCTTTTAACCCAAAATGAGGGGAAGGGTCCGGCAGGACCAAATGGGAAGAACATATGTAAGGTGCTATCGTCAAGAACACATATACAAAACCTGAAAAAAGGCAAAAATCTGAAAAAATTGGTAAAATAAAAGTGTAATGTACCATTCCCGTTCCATGACAGTAGGGACATTTGACCATCTGATAGCCTAGCTCAGTTTTCCGGCCATCACATTTGGGACAGACGTCAACAATGTTGACCGTCACATCCCGATTGATCCCGCGGGCCGCTTCCTCAAAGCTGAGTCGCATTGTTATCTATCCAAATAAAAAATAAAATATATAACAAAACGAACTAATTATAAATTCTATTCATAAAAATATCAACAATAGTACATACGTGCAACATTATACGTATAACATTTCAGGATTCAGATTGCTCCTTCGCAAAAGATGTATATAACCACGATTTCGACATTCCTCCCCAGCCCACCTCAAAAAGACACACCCTTTTGGGCCATGGAGAATCAGACATAAACGGGACATTCTTTCTAAAACATCCCAAATGTTAGAGCTAAAATTTAGTAAATTCTAAATTCTGCAAGGCAAAATTAATGAGCTAAAAACCCACCTCAGTTGCAGCCTTGAATCCATCATAGCTGGACGCAAATTCGTCAAAATCGATATCAGAAAATCCGGCACGACTCTGACCAAATTTGAAGTCACCGAATATCCGCCGAAACAACTCTTCCGGGTCAATGGTAGACTGGAAACCGGACCATCCCGCATATCCGGGCCCGGTACCGCCGGCCCGTCCGCCGGCTCCAAAACCGGCCGGCCCATCTCCAGCCATTCCAAACTGATCATACTGAGTTCTTTTGGAATCATCGGATAGCACCTGAAAAAAGGGTTTAATTAAAATTTCAAGAATGAAAATATTTGACGATTTTTTACACCAAACACCTTTCAGACAAAGTTCACAGTGATAACAGTGGCGTAGGCTGAAAAAAATTACGGAGGATGTATTCCAAAATTCGGGTCAGGGAGGGGCTTAAGGTAAGTTTTGAAGTATTTTCCAGGTGCGAAAACTTTGAAAATGAGCTTCCCACACGGAAGGAAAGCAAAGTTTGGGGCCTAACTCTACAATTTCGGGAAGGGAAATTCCCCAACAAGGACCTCCCCGAAGCGACAGTGTTCTCAGTGAATAGCAGATATTATCCAAAAAGGAAGGGGCGAAGGGATGTAGAGGAGTAGGCAGGGCTGTTGCGCGGCCTTCCTCAGAAAAAAAAGGAATAAAAACAGGAATTTTGAAACAGAAAGAAAGGAAAAAAGGAATTTTCCCGACGAAAACTGGCAAAAATAACAAACTTTAAAGGCTATTTTCTTATTACAATGCGTTGCTACTTGCTACAATGCGTTTCATATCATTTTTGCTTTAAAAATTTAGATAGATAGATAGATTCGGATAGATTCGACGAAGCCGAGTGATTTTTCTTTTTACATTGATATCTGAAAATGGCACCTGAAATCTGTATTTTGCCGCCTGCAAACTTTTATGCATATATACACAGACTTATAGTAAGCAGGGACAGGCCCGCACCCAGGATTTTGAAAAGGGGGGGGGTCCAAGGTAAAACGTAAGGGGGGTATGGGGACAGAGCCCCCCGGAAGTTGAAGAATTTTTGCATTTTCCCCCCAAAAACAGTACATTGGACGTTTATTTCTTGTAAAAAGTGAATAATCGCGCCGAAGGCGCGAAAATTTTGTAAAAATAGCAGTTTTTACCATAAAAATAGCAAAAATTTTCCATTTTGTCATCTCAAAAGGGGGGGTCTATACCCCTTGAACCCCCCCCCCCCCCTGGGTGCGGCCTTGAGCAGGGACTAGACAGTGGTGGACTTTTTAGATTTTTATAAGTTGGAAAATTTTCAGATTTTAGGATAAATTGGAATTTGGAAAAATTAAGTGCTGGAAAATGTTCGAAAATACCAAAATTTGTTGAGAAATAAAATGGTCCAGATTCAGGTAAAGGAATGCCTGGCACTTCAAGAGCAGCACTGAGGCTATGTTCTTGTACTATAAGTAGTTTCTAAAGATGCGCCGAGGCCGCCACTACAAGGACCGGGGCCTTGAAATTGAAGGTCTAAATTTAAAATTTTCAAAAAATTCTTAAAAATTCAAATTTTGCAATTCCTAGCACACAGATGTTACTATTGTTATTTTCATTCAAATCGGTGAGAAACAAACGATTTGAAAAACACTTTGACATCTTTTTGTCTTTCGAATTTTCGAAACTTTTGGTCAAAAATTGGCAAAATTTCCCAAATTCTTCTAATTTTTAGTAAGTAAATTTCTAAGTTCTGGCCGGGGCATGACCACCGAGGAAGGGGACAGGCCTCGGTGCATCCCTGGCAGTTTCTACCGCAATGGTTTTTCTGCAAACTCCAACCCTAAGTGGGAAGGTAGTCGATAAAATTGAGAAAAGTGAGAAAAGAGAAAAAGAGCTAAAACTAAAATAGCAGAAACATATTTTGTTCAAAAAATTTTAGCTCTAGAAGTTTTCACTATTCCAGAAAGAAAAGCAATTATCTTGGACGACAAAATCAAATAGAACCGGTCCACGTTAACACGAACCTCCTATCAAATACCGCATTGTTAATACATTTCACTTTTTAAACTGTATAAATAAGCTCGCATTCATAAAGAAAACATGCTGTCATAGTAAACTATTTCAGATAATATTTTAAAATCTCAACGATAAAACGAGAAGTTCAGATAATGTTCGAAATTTTTTGCAAAGTCCTGGAAACGACCTGCAACCATCAAAATTTATATAATCTTAGCGTTGCGTAACAAAAAAATACGTGTGCTGAAAAGAATAAAATCGTTAAAATTTGCTATTTCGTGCACTCTAGAAACTGCAAAAGCTCAGTCGTTACTATAGCTTAAAACTACACTTTTCCAAATAGATCAAAATACAAAACATAAAGCCAACTCAAGTTATTATTAAATACGTCCAAAATATAAAACCAACTTTGAAATTAAAATCCATACGATCACATCCCGGCGAAGCCGGAAATTTTTGAAAAAATATGGGCAAAAACGTATATTTTGCTTAAAAAGTTTGTAAATTCCAAGACTTTTTGAAGTCAAAAGGTAAAGGTAAAAAGGATAAAAGGAATTTTGGGCGAAAAAAGGAAATAAAAGGAAGGTCTCGAAAAAAGGAAACAAAAGGAAAAAGGAACAGCAACAGGTCAGGCCTGCGTAGGGCAAGTGGGCAGGACCTCCACAGCTGGAGATCCTCTACTCCTCTCCATTTTCCTAGGCAAAAATTTATGCGGAGAGTCTGGTGGGGGGGATCCCTATAGAGGGGGAATTTTTCGAAAATGCTTCAAAAACAGCTATTGTTTGCTGCGGAGCTAAAATTATTCAATTTTTCACTAGCTTCAGCTGGCTAAAACGGTTTAAGGTGGTGGTATCCTTTTGTGCAGTGCTTTTGTGGTGATTTTTTGAAACGCTATAACTTTCGCAATTTTGGGAGTTGGAAAGAACTTTATACATCGTTTTGAAGCTTATAACCAGGACATTCACATGAGGTTACGAAACTATAGTAAAATTAGCACAAAACGAGCAAAAACTTTCTGACACACTGACATCTGACAGGCTGAGTATAGACCAAAAATTTTTGAACATCGATGCCATGATATGAAGGACATAATATGGGCCGAGGGACATTTTTTGGATTTGGCTCAACAAGCCTCAATACTCCAGAAAATCCGGCAAATGTGCGGTGACTCGAAATTTCGCAAATTTGTATTCAATTTTCTCTCAACTGGAGAAGTTTTAGCTCAAACCAAGAAAAATGTCCCTCCGCAATAGTACGAATTTTCATCCAGCCAAAAATCACGCAAATCCATTGGATAGTTTTTGAGAAATCGATGTTCAAAACAAAATAATCGCAGTTTTGCCAAAATGGTTTTTCGGCCAAATCCCTAGCTTAAAGCAACGAATCCCAGCTAATGGGTATTGAAAAAGTGGGCAATTAGACCGCGCATAGATTGAATATAAATAAACAAAAATTATCAGTTCGGTTTGGCAGTAATCTTGAAAAAACTGATTTCCTCGAAAATGGCCGTTTTTGACCCCAAAAATCGTTTTTGGCATATACTGACTTAACCACTAGAGATAGCTCAAAGCTTGTAAAAGCAAAAATGTTTGTTTTTGTACCCTCTTTCCATCCATAACAACCAATTTGATGGATCGACTATCTACTGAGAGTATAATGCCAAAAACCGAAAATTTCTTATCTTTTCACCTAAAAATGCGGGATTGGTCCCACAATGTTAAAGAGCACCAAAATAGCATATTTGAAAAATTTCATCTACTTTCACAAAGAATTGAAGCCTATAGGTTCAAATTTACACAAAGGAAGCCACCACCTTAAACGACCGGCGAAGCCGGAAAAATTAAAAATTTACCCTCAAAACACTATTTTTCTGTTAACGTTCTGTTGCAATGTTACAACATGTCGTCCTGCCTTACCTCTAAGTCAACATTTATGGGGGGCTTGACGAAGACGGGGATTCAGCCAAAATCAAGGGATAATGTACGTACTTCTGAAAAAGGATTGGCAAGTTTTTTGTTATTTCTGTAAAAACGACCAAAAATCGCTAAAAATGACTTTTGTGGTGCTTTTTAAGCTAAAATAGCTGAAATATCTTTAAAATCCGGCGAAGCTGGAAAGGTATTTGAAAACTAAGGGTAAAAATGGTAACATTTGGCAATTTTTCGGCTTATGGGAGGGTACCATCCGAATGGGGAGCGTCCCCAACTCTCCCCGTAGTAGTAAGGCAGTCGTCATTGCCCAAAATGTGAAGCTTCCACCAATTTTTATGAAACAGTTCCAAACGAAGTTTTATCAAAATTGATACAACGAACCGATTCTGCAGGCATATTAATAGTATAACGTGCAGAGAAATGTACCACCAACTAAACAATGATCATGTAAAAACAAATTACTGAGGACAAACCTCATAAGCTTCTGAGACTTCCTGAAATGTTTTGGCAGCACCGGCCTCCTTGTTGACATCGGGATGGTACTTCTTCGCTAGCTACAACACAAAAACCGGAATCAAAAGAGTTTACCAAATCAATGCAGTACATAATTATCTATCGTTTAAAGTTTGTTATTTTTGCCAGTTTTCGTCGGGAAAATTCCTTTTTTTCCTTTCTTTCTGTTTCAAAATTTCTGTTTTTATTCCTTTTTTCTGAGGAAGGTCAAAAGTAACAGCCCTGCCTACTCCTCTACATCCCTTCGCCCCTTCCTTTTTGGATAATATCTGTTATTCACTGAGAACACTGTCGCTTCGGGAGTGTCCTTGTTGGGGAATTTCCCTTCCCGAAATTGTAGAGTTAGTGGCCCCAAACTTGCTTTCCTTCCGTGTGGGAAGCTCATTTTCAAAGTTTTCGCACCTGGAAAATACTTCAAAACTTTACCCAAGCCCCTCCCGACCCGAATTTTGGAATACATCCTCCGTAATTTTTTTTTTCAGCCTACGCCACTGTTATCACTGTAAACTTTGTCTGAAAGGTGTTTGGTGTAAAAAATCGTCAAATATTTTCATTCTTTGATAATTTAATTAAACCCTTTTTTCAGGTGTTATCCGATGATTCCAAAAGAACTCAGTATGATCAGTTTGGAATGGCTGGAGATGGGCTCAGCCGGTTTTGGAGCCGGCGGCCGGCGAAGGGTACCGGGGTCTCGGGGATGCGGGATGGTCCGGTTTCCAGTCTACCATTGACCTGGAAGAGTTGTTTCGGCGGATATTCGGTGACTTCCAAATTTGGTCAGAGTCGTGCCGGATTTTCTGATATCGATTTTGACGAATTTGCGTCCAGCTATGATGGATTCAAGGCTGCAACTGAGGTGGGTTTTTAGCTCATTAATTTTGCCTTGCAGAATTTAGAATTTACTAAATTTTAGCTCTAACATTTGGGATGTTTTAGAAAGAATGTCCCGTTTATGTCTGATTCTCCATGGCTCCAAAAGGGTGTGTCTTTTTGAGGTGGGCTGGGGAGGAATGTCGAAATCGTGGTTATATACATCTTTTGCGAAGGAGCAATCTGAATCCTGAAATGTTATACGTATAATGTTGCACGTATGTACTATTGTTGATATTTTTATGAATAGAATTTATAATTAGTTCGTTTTGTTATATATTTTATTTTTTATTTGGATAGATAACAATGCGACTCAGCTTTGAGGAAGCGGCCCGCGGGATCAATCGGGATGTGACGGTCAACATTGTTGACGTCTGTCCCAAATGTGATGGCCGGAAAATCGAGTTAGGCTATCAGATGGTCAAATGTCCCTACTGTCATGGAACGGGGAATGGTACATTACACTTTTATTTTACCAATTTTTTCAGATTTTTGCTCTCTCTCTCTCTCTCTCTCTCTCTCTCTCTCTCTCTCTCTCTCTCTCTCTCTCCCCCCCCCCCCCCCCCCCCCCCCCCCCCCCCCCCCCCCCCCCCCCCCCCCCCCCCCCGTAGGTTTTGTATATGTGTTCTTGGATGATAGCATCTAAGTACCATGGACATTGCAGTCACAAACAAGGCACAAACAAAACATAAAATTCATTGCAGTCAGACATTAATGGTTAAGGTCACAGACAGGGTACAATTAAAACATTGATTGTTTAAAGGCATTGATGGTTTAAAGCATTTAAGATTCGTTGGTGCAAAGCATAGATAAAAACAAGCAAGACAGACAGGTGCAGGTGTTCACATACATCAATGTTCCAGATCCTACTCAAAATCGATACACTCAAATCATCATCTCAAAATCAACCCAAAATCTCGACTAAACTCTACCCTACCCTTCACATAAATAAAAAACCTTGTCTCGGGTTGCATATCTAGTAATTCGAAATTGAAACCAACCGGTCCATGTTTAGCTGGCTTTTTTGGAAGAAAAACAAACTGCTGATTTAGATTCATAAAATGGGTAGAATGACTTATTCTTACATCTTTCCAAAAATCAACAAAGTTAGGGAGTTTCGAAAACACTGCACAATGGGACAATCTCGGTTCGGAAAAGTCAGTCTGTGTAACATTATTCGATTGGGTCATTTGGGTCTGGGTCAAGAAAATTCTTGGGTCAGTTGGGTCTGGGTCACGAAAACGTTTGGGTCATTTGGGTCTGGGTCACTAAAATTTAAAATTTTATGGGTCACCTTGGGTCTGGGTCAAATTTGCGATTGGGTCGAGTGGGTCATGGGTCACGAAAAGTGACCCAGTTTCCATCCCTGCAGGTTAAAGTATGGGGCGTATCCATCCAATTGATCCATCTAAATTATTGAGTTGCTGTTAACTCGAGAATCTGCTCGTAACGAGCGCTGAGGGCTCTGGTGTCAGTGCCTGTCGCGAACGCGAGAATAAAAAGGTTTTGCCTTCAAGAGAACCGTTCTACGACTTAGATTGAGCCTAGTTTAAGCCATGTACATGTGCAATGTAGACGACGTGTTCACTTGTTATGTTCGAGTAAAGTTTCACACATCGTGCCGAAACCCGGGAGTTGGAAATGCCGACCTAGAAGGATATATGAGCTCAGAAGGTATTGATTGGAAGTTATTACCTGAATCTTCTCCATGGATGGGCACGGGAGGATTTTACGAACGACTTGTTTGAGTTGTGAAGCGATGCCTAAGAAAGACCATCTGCAATCGCCGCTTGTCCTTGACGCAATTGTGGACTGTGGTGAAGGAAGTAGAAGCTATCGTGAACTCACGACCAATAACAGTTGTAGACAACGAGACGGGATGTTTGATAAAGTTTTATCTCCTTTGGACTTTTTATCTCCTCTCCGAGGAAACGGAATTCCGGGCGTGCCTAATTCTGAAACTGAGTACAGACCAGGTATGCTCGTTCTTCCGAAAAGCTTCCGAAACGCTGACAGAAAGTCAAAGAATCATTAATTCCTACTGGGAAATGTGGAGAAGAAAATATCTTCAAAGTCTCCGAGAAAGAGACAACTGCTCACGTATGCGAGGAGAGGTGGACATATTCCCAATGGTGAATGATGTTGTCCTTATCAAGGAAGATGGTCAGATAAGAGGACAATGGAAATTAGGAAGAATACAAGAATTGGTGTTCAGTTTTGACGGAAAGACAAGAGCTGGCATTGTTCAAACTCGGTTTGGAAAGACAATATATACAAAGACCGCTGAAACTTTTGTATCCCCTAGAAACAATAGAGGTTTGAGATAATCCTTGAATAAAGAAAGATCGCAGACTTAACTGGATATTTCCTTTGATGTGCAGCCGAAGTTGAAGCTGTATCAATGTAAACGAATGAACCGGATGACAACAGAAGTCAAGTAATTTTTTGTCAGCGCAATGATGAGTAGCACAGTTTGTGTGGATGATAAAGCGGCGAACTCTGCTCTGGCATAGTGTCGCGAACGCGGGAATAGAAAAGGTTTTGCCTTCAAGAGAACCGTTCTATGACTTAGATTGAGCCTAGTTTAAGCCATATACATGTGCAATGTAGACGACATCTTCACTTGTTATGTTCGAGTAACGTTTTCCATAGTGCCACTAGACGTAATGTCGTCAACACTAACTATCAAGATCATCACATCATAAGAGTTGGTGTTTGGTAAAGTATGTGAACTTTTGTAAGCTGATTTACTTGGATTTGACGAGCTTAACTTGAGCTGAGGGACAGTAGCTCACAGTAGATCACAGTAGCTCTCCCATTGAGAATCCGAAAGAGCCCTGCTAATGAGGAATCGCAAAGGATCAACAATCGATCTGTAAAATCTCCCCTTCTTGATAGTATAGTCCAGATGGGATAGAAGCTAGCGGTATACGTGATCTGACATAAAAGTAATCTACGTAAGCTTGGTTTATGTAAGCCACCTCCTCTTCATAAGAGGGGTGGTGGTGAATGTTACTCCTTAAGTCGTGGGGACTGAGCTTGTTGTGTCACGATGATACTTAATGCAGATTTCGTGCACTACCAGTTGAACAACTGTTCTCATAATTTTAGCTAGGTAGTCGTCTTTTTTGTTCAAGTTTAGTTTCCTTTTCTCATTGAGTTAATTCTGGACTGTATCGGAGACGTCGGAAAGATGAGATTTCATGAGTATCCAAGCGGCTTGAAACTTGGCACTTGGATGGCAGCGGCCAATGCCCAACAGGGTTAAGTAAACGATCGCCCACAGGGGGTACGGGAAGTAAGTGCCACTTATGGTCGACGGACTACGCCTGGAAACAGACAGCCGCGACTCTGGTTCGATTGTAAAGACTGGTTAGTGTTCGACTTCCTGATTGGGTGCTGGGATCTCAACTCCATCAATGTTGGGCAGTCCTACATATTCAGGAGCACAAGGGACAGCAAAGCGTTTGTAGTTATCGGTTGTTGACTGTTCAGAAGATGGGGAATTTCGGTCGCTATCATAATAGCTGTCAGAATGGTCCCATCTCCTCTCTTTTGCAGCCACAAAGGGCGGTGCTTGCGGTCCCCCTTGATAACTTTCCTCTGGACTCTCTAACGGACTTATCCGTTCTGTGGTCCGTCTTGCGCTAGGTCCAAGCGAAGATCAGTCTCTGGACTGTTATCAGGGCACGCATCACGAATTTCCTCGTTGACAAGTGGTGGTGTGTTGGTTAGCAACTCTCGCTCACATTTTCCAGTAGCAGATGCAATAGAGCGGAGTCTCTCTTGAGAGGTAAACTCTGTCCGTCTTTCCTGGTGACCTCTGTCAACTCCGATACCAGGCGCATTGTCCAGCAGTTCTTCCTGATAATTCATAGGTTCCTATGCTTGCAGATTTTCGCCCAAAGACTGTACGTCTTACAGAGCTGGATCAGAGCCGCAGGTATAGCCTGGTTGGAGACACATTGTTATCAACGACTCGACGTCAGAACCGTTAAAATGTATTTGGTAAACTGTTCTAGTGTGGTACGACCGCTAAGTCCCAGTCCGCCCCGATTGTTGGTGCAGCTAAACCAGAGAATATGCACCGATAAAAATGTGGAGGGCTACGCAGAAAAAATCTTCCAGCAGATTCCAAGCTCAGCAGACTATCGGTGGAAATGTCATGAGTACTGCCAGTTTCAATTCATGATATTCCAACAATCATCGCCAGGATATAACTGCGCCAATGAGGCTGGTCTCCTGTCAGTTTAGCGAATACCATTTGGAATGGGCGTAAACTATCCTTCTCGCTTGGTTCAAGCTGAATCTCCATGCCATAGACAGGATCATTAATGGTAGTACTTATGTGGGGTAGAACGGTCTCGTCGTGATGTCATGTGGGTCTCTTAATGACAGAATGACGGCTGTACCGCAGGACTGAGCTAGCACATCAAGAAAACCCTGTGATACTAACTCATGGCTACTTAAGGTATCTATGGATGCCAGCGTTTCTATCAGCTGATGTGTATCATTTAGGTATGGTAAAGTAAGCTCCAAGAGTTTCGAGTATCAACCCTTCCGAAATCGGCAACCGTAGGATGAGTTGCATCAATTTGATCCTCTGTGTTTCAAACTTCTCTGGCAGGAGTGAACACTGCCCACAGCATGGTTTACCATGTCTAAAAATAATACAGTAGTTAACATTCATTATATTAAAGTAAAAGTAAACTGTGTTAACTCGGTACACTTGGTAAACTGGCTTCCGGAATAAAAATTGCGGATTGCTGAACCTAGGGATTTCCTTAAATATTTGTACGGTTTAGGAAATGTCTAGGATATTTAACCCTGGCAAACGGTTCTTTAACGTGAACAATTCGTGCACTGAACACCGATGTGGGTAATCTCTTCGAAAGGCGACCGGATATACAACTACCAGTCTGAATTTAGACCGGCGGTTAACTTTATTAACAGAATACAAGATAGAAAACAACAATTATTGCAATGTATAGCGCGGGATGGGGAGACAACATCGTTAATGACAGCACAGACCGATTTGATTTAAACAAGTCACTCTGCAGGTTAATGGACAATACCATTATAATTACAATATTATTACAATGAAAACAAGTCAAGCATTAGTGTAAGCATCATAGGCTATTTTGTAAACTTATTGGTAGCATATATTTATTAAAGTTCTTCGCACGCATCATGATTGATTCTGTTAAGTCGTTCGTTCATGGTTATTTCAGTATACTCATAGCGCTTGTAGAGTTTTAGTCGATCCAGTCCTACCCAAGAATTAGGTAAGAAGTGTCTTGGCAGCCTGGTTCCATGGCGTGGAATAACACGTTCCCGCCGAGTTATTTATTTCCACTACTTGACATGGTTTAAACCATTTTCGAGCCAGTTTCTTTGCAGTACTTTTTGTGAACTCCTTCTGCTTTACCATGACTAGATCGTTCTCTCGAATGGCTTCAAGCTCAAGTTTATCATGGTGTTTCTTCTGGCTATTATGAGCCTTTTCTATGGTTTGTCTGGCCTTTTCATTGGCTTGTTTTAAATGGGTTGTCAACCAAAGGTCGTAATCTGTATCATCCCGGTACCTTGTAGTGGTCGGCGGTAGTACAGCTACGGATGGCAAAACACATTCGCTACCGTATAAGACGTAGAAAAGGGTGAGTCTGGTCGACTCGATAGTTGTAGCGGGTGTTCGGTAAGCTAATGGAGCTAATGGCAGACACCCATCCCATCTACGTTGCTGGCTATCAGTATATGACGCTATTATCGTTGCCTAGGTGTGGTTGAACTTTTCCACAAGACCTGAGGTTTGTGGTCTGCAAGATACATTGAATATTTTTTCAGTTGACTATATGAGGCAAACCTCTTGCAGTAGTGAGCTCATACAATTGGATCCTCGATCAGATCACAAGCGTGTCGGTTTCACGGTGAATTCCCCCCCCCCCCGGAAAAATTTCACCGGTGAAATTTTTCCACCCGCAAAAATATCACCGAGGAAATCCCCCCGGAAAAACAGCACCGGGAAATTTAGAGGCAGACAGTAATTAGCTAAGATCCACAGTACTGACATAAAAATTTTAGAACGAACTACAGTACCATCGTCTAAACATCCAATAAAGCTACTAAAATTGAAAACATGACTTTAAACAGAAATCAAACAATGGAAGACATAAAACGATAAACAAAGTAAACTATAAAGTTTCACGCGCACGGATTGAAAACCGAAATACCAAATATTACACAAAACTGATGCAATACCAAACACTATACCAAAATTTATACAGTACCAAATATTTTGACTGAAATAAAAACAATATCGAACATTACACCAAAATAAAAACAATATTTACCACTATGCCAAAACAAAACAAATATTGAACACTATACCAAAATAAATGCACTTAGTGCGTATAGCTCAACAAAATTATGCTGACCAACACGATGGACAAATCAATGCAACATGTTCTGCTGGTTCGACCTAACCTTCCGTTCCTACACGTTCACGGGAATATCGGCGAGGACTCGACATCCGCTGCACCGACGGTGGGGACAGGTGGCCTCGTGACGAGGTTCTAGATTGGTGTGAATATTCCCTACGGCGACGAGGTGGTTCCACGGGCTGTTCTCTCACCTGGTCATCAGATGAGTCTAGGTCGACGAGAGGCGGAACTCACCGATCTCGCTCTCGACCACGGTAGACGGGCTCCGGACTCCGGGGACTGCCCCATCTGGAATAAAGGAGGCCCAACACTTGGGTCCTCTCTAGGATTTGGCCACAGCCGAAGCAATTCGATGCATACCCTAGGGAAATTATGCTCTAGTGCTTCCCATGTTTCCATAGGAAGCTCTGCTATCCATGCTGTGAGAAGTCCTCTGATCACGCCGTATTTCTGGTTGGTCATATCACGCACCCGGAACATTCCGCCCGTGACCCGTCGCGGGACCGGAGGTTGAACTGGAGCTGGGGTTGGATCCCGTAGCGGGACCACCCATTCGTCCATCGGTCCACGTACCCGTGGTTTCCGGTCGGGCTCCGAGTCGGGGTCACCACCGCCCGGACGCTGGCTACTGCCTGCCCGTTTTGTTTGTTTTGAACGGGTCAGGTCTATATGCGCGGTGGACCGGAACCGCGGTGCCGGGGCCGCCGCTGTGCTAGGCCCAGCCAATCCGACTACGTCCCTCTTTTTCGGTTTGGGACGGGTGAAGGGCAATAATGGCATATTGCCTGACTGACGGCGTAAAAGAGAGCTATCCGATTCCAACCGTGGTCGTTGCTGGTACAACTCCAATTCCAATTGGGTGTGAAACGCACGTAAGTCTCTTACGTCGGAAATACCAGGCAATGGTACTTCCGAGTTAGCCTCCTTTTTCTGGAGGTCAGCTCCGATGCGGGCTAGCCTGCGTCTAACATATTCTAGTTGTTCTCGAACTGTTGCCTGTTCGTCCCATTCATCTTCGCTGGGCTCTTCCGACACTGGGGACTGAAATTCACCCGGGTTATTAGAGTCCCGTCCTCTTTTTGGTCATCCAGGACACCCGGATCCACGGCTTCTTCGTCGACCTCTTGTTTCGAAGATGCTTTACTCTTAGCCGTATCGGACCGTAACACCGGTCTACCGGATGCTGCGCTATCAAGCTCTTGACTTGAAGATGCCCGGCTAGACGCTGATTGAGTAGAGGAACTCTCGCTCAATGCTGGTTGGCTTGACGTAAGCCGCCCAAAACCGTTCTGGTTTAAAGGCCTTCTGTCCATAGAGTCACTCGAACTAGTCGGGTCACCCGGCTTAGCCGAGGCCTTTGACGTTTTCACAGGAGAATGCAATACAGACATAAAGTACGAATAGTCACACGTAACGTGGACTAATTAAGGATCAATGTATACGTACTGTATACAATGTTTCGAAAATACCAGTAAAAATGCAGGGAATCGCACAGAAAATTAAAAAAAAACGGATGAGATCAGAAAAATTAGTTAAAAACAAAGACCTATAAAAATAAAGGAACCGAAGGAAAAATTACTAAAAGCTGAATAAAAATTAAAAAAGGTCGCGGACTGGCAGCCTAATGTAAAGTTGGAAGTGTACGAACTAACCAGACTTTACGAGTGGGGAACTGTGCACAAGGAGAACGTCGAACCTGGAGGAGATGTAGTTCCAGTCGACCTATGCTAACCTCGCCAAAAGTCCTAAGTGAATCCTACCGAACGGAGTTGAACCGCCGATGAAGAGCAAAGACTCAAAATATAAAGAATCTACCCCAAATTTGCTGAAATATACACACTTAAAATAACTAATTACCTACCCAATTATTCTCAGAAAAACCTTACCTACCGACTATACAAGCTAATACAAAAACTTAACTGAGAAAAGACGCCCTAAAATGGCCCAAAAGTGAGACTACATTTACTTTAAAAATATGCTTGACAAAGGGGCGAACCCCGAAATGCGTACAGTAAAATTTGAAAAGGATACAGTGCAGAAAATTAACCTAACTAGATAATACGCAAGCTTTAAATACAAAGTAAAGATACAAAATAATTTTTACCAGACAAAGTGAATACAATGAACAAGCTACAAAAACTATCCTAATAGAGAGAACCTAAATTATCAGAATAATTTTAAAGACATTCAGAGAGGATATTAAAGAAAAGATACCAAAGGAGAGACTTTCATAATAATAAATAAAAGATAATTTTAACTAGACAAATACAAATAATTAGCAATAATGTAGCTCTATAGGGTCACCCAAATATGTAGGGCTAGGGAGGCTGAGTAAAATAACACACGAAAGGTCTGAATGAAAGAAAAACACAACACTGAAGTGTAGACGGCTAAGGAGATTAAACTAGTTTTGAAAGGCCGTGGAAGAATTTGATTGGCTAATTTTGAGACCCCCTTGAAAGACGAGATGCTGGGAGAGACTCTTAGCGAAAATCGACAAGTATGCAGCGCCACCTATTGACTAGGCTGGCTGATACACATATACGTAATTTACACATGCACACAATAAAAACTCAGTTAAACGACTTTCATATAAATTTCACACAATAATTTCACAACACACTTTCAACATAAATTATACACATTACAATTCACTCTTAAAAATAACATTGCCAACATAATTTCAATAGAAATAATTTCAAACACACACATTAATAATTTTAGAGGACAGACGTCACGCCGCCTCAGTACAAGTTGTCACACAAAACAGAAGTACACAATAACATCAATTCATTATATACTTATCGTCAACTACTCGATATCTGCTAGCCTTCGATTTTAATTTTTGTCCTTTTGTCCTTTAATCCTTTTGTTGTTTTAGAGACTTGCACCCCAATCCGGAGGATATCTTCCAGCTGCATCATCGTTTCGTGTTAGGTACTTCAAAATTTCGGCTTCTTTGTCTTCCATTGCATCGGCAAAATTCAAATTAACAAATTTACGGACACTAAATACACTGCAGCAGAATGAGTTAATAATAATGCTTACTGAAAAACAAATAAAAGGACGCTTGTTGTTAGGTCAATTGTTGGTGTTAGGACTACATTCCGAATGGAGAACGCTTTAAACAAACCCTATTCAAGCGAAAACATGAGGAACAAAACAGAAATTTTAGAAATTGAAAATTTTCTGTCCTAGGTCACTACCGCTACTATTACACACAACTAATGGTCTTCGAGTAAATGAATTTTATTTAATCCTGCAAAAATTAACGGAGAAAACATTTATAAAATACAGTAAAAATTGAAAATTTTCTGTCCTAAATCAGCCAAAACTAATCGGTGAATCTTTTCCCACAGGAAAAATTTCCCCGGTGATATTTCCCTGGGGGAAATTCTCCCGGTGATATTTTTCCGGGGGAGAAATGGGTCTTATCTCGATTACCCCATCACTCAAAATCATTAAAACTTGACCAAATGAGCTAAAATTTACTATGGGTATGTTTTCGACTATGCTGAGTTCAAATATCGCAAAAATTTCGATTTCACGAAATTAATTTTTTCGATTTCTAAGGGGGGACCAAGGGAAACCGAAAAATGTTTTGTCTTCGATTTTGCTGAAAAGCTGTGTATAGGGGTTTTCGGGGCCTTAGAATACGAATCTGAAGTCCGTTTTTCGATTCAACCTTTCGTTAGCGCAGTATAAGCTAAAGGTTTAAGCTTAAGATGTAAGCTTGTACTGAGCTAACGAAAAGCTGAGTAGGAAAAGGAACTTCAGATTCGTGTTCTAAGACCCCGAAGACCCCTATATACAGCTTTTCAGCAAAATCGAAGACAAAAAATTTTTCGGTTTCCCTTGGTCCCCCTCAGAAATCGAAAAAAGCAAGTTTCGCGAAATCGAAAAATTTTGCGGTATTTGAACTCAGCGTAGTCGAAAACATACCCATAGTAAATGTTAGCTCATTTGGTCAAGTTTTAATGATGTTGAGTGGTGGGGGGTAATCGATATAAGACCCGGAAAAATTTCCCCGGTGATATTTTTCTCGGGGGGGGGAGAATTTCTAGAGGGAAAGATTTCACCGTGACATCGGTTCACAAATTCAGCCAGATTTGTGTTTCATAAAACTGCAAGTGGTACTTGAAGTTGCTTGTAAAAACCTGAAACCGCAAGCTGCAAGTTGCCGGCTAACACTTGCAGTCAGGATCTGTTTCCTGGAAGCTGTCAGTACTTGCACTTGTCACTTCACTTGCGGTGCAAACAGTTGAGTGAATTTTCACTGACCAAATGGAATAAAATTTGCTATAACTTATCTAATTTTTTCTTTTTTTGGGGATATTTCATGACGAGACTTTTTTGGATATTGTCGTAGCACAGTGCAAATTTTAAACAGTTTATTTCATTTTTGTAATTTATACGATTTTTAAGCACTTTTGGCTAATTTTTAAAATCAGCTACTTGCGAACTTGCAATTGAACTTAAATTAACAAGTTGGTAACAAAACTGGTAACTTGCTTAGCTAATTTCCGCAAGTCGAAGAAAAAGTTTTATGAAACACTGGCAACGTGAACTTGTAGTTTAAGTTGCAAGATTTTATGAAATTGGCCCCAGATCTCTTGACAGAGATATTTTTGGAGAAGTTGAAACGTCGAGAGACGCTGGATTCCAATAGCTAATTGGGGATTTAGCTTATAATCATCGAGGTTTGCCTTGTCTTCTGACTTGTTGGTATGACCATGGGTAGTGTTGTGATTCCAACTTTTGTGGAAAATAAATGTGGGACAACAGGCCGATCGGCGAAGCGAACTATTTATACTATACTAAAATATGTATAATGTACATACACAATGACATATATTAGGTGCATATGCCTCTGATATAAATTGATACAAGAATTTCTACAACAGACGAACACGAATTAATGTTTGCAAAATGCCAGAAGAACTTTAGCTCACTTGTCCTTCAGAATGCAGAACGGATATGGGTCCCATGGCTTCGTTGTTTACGGGTCCCAGGATTCTGCGATTTGAAATAATGGTCGCCGACTCTGACAAACAATAAATAAAAACATTATCCTCACTGCCTTCCTTGAGGTTACACAACCTCTGAATGGACATGTAAACAAACTCATCACATATTAACCAAAAACCAGATGCAGCACCGATCTGGCGCATTTTTGGCTTAATTGCCACTGTCATTTTCATGAATGAACTTGGGATCATATGCAGAATATCCCCTCCTAAGTTCTCATATGAAGAATTTTCCCAAAGCAGTGAAAACATACTTTCAAGCAGCATGTTAACTGATTTTGGTGGTATTAGTATTTTTCTGGTGTCACGGAATTAATGCCAATATTTTTCGCCAGTGTAACAATACTTTTGGAGTATACACTTTAAAAAATATAGTTTTGTCAGTATTAATTAAGTTGTTTTGATGATTTTTAAAATAAATAAATATTGACACAACAGTTACAGTTGATGAAACTTTAGGCAAAAGCTCATGATTAGTTCGATGATATACTCAGCTTAAACAGCCTAAGCTTTGCCAACACCTTTTCCTTTTATAGTTTGTTTTCTACATATAATCAGATTCACAAAAGAATACAGCGTCAATTTTAACTCAGTTCAGCAAAACAAACCAGTTTAATGTCTAAGTTCTCATAGGAAGAATTTCCCCCGCCCCCTTAGTGTTAGGAGTTGAAATTAGTAGTAAAGAGCCAGCAAATGAGGTAGCATTAGGGGGGGAGGAGGAGGAGGCGGCGCTGTGGTGCTATGGTGCTAGGGGGGTTGAGGAGGGAGAGGTGCTGCGGCGCTGGGGGTGGAGGAGGAGGCGGCGCTGCGGTGCTGCCGCGCTGGGGGGTGGAGGAGGAGGTGGCGCTGTGGTGCTGTGGTGCTAGGGGGTGGAGGAGGGAGAGGTGCTGCGGCGCTGGAGGCGGCGCTGTGGCCGACCGGAACCACGGTCGACCCAAGCTTAAAATTAAACATTGTCCAAATTCTTCGGGAAAACTTTATATAAGGGGTTTTCGGGATCGTAGAATTCGAAAATGATATTAATTTTCCTATTCTACGTAAGCTCCATGCTCTACATGCCCTTGCCCGGAACCACGGTCGACCCAAGCTTAAAAGTGAAAATTGTCCAAATTCTCTGGAAAAACTTTCTATAGGGGGTTTTCAGGGTCGTAGAATTCGAAAATGACATTAGTTTTTTCTGCTGCTTATGCTCCCTGCTCTATGTGACCCTTGCCCGGAACCGCGGTCGACCCAAGCTTAAAAGTGAAAATTGTCCAAATTCCTCGGAAAAACTTTATATAAGGGGTTTTCGGGGTCGTAGAATTCAAAAATGATATTAGTTTTCCTATCCTACGTAAGCTCCGTGCCCTGAGTGACCCTTGCCCGGAACCACAGCTGACCCAAGCTTGAAATTACAAATTCAATTAAGCAGGGATAATGTTATAACATAAGTGTAATGAAAAGGTTGCATTTTCTTTACTGGAGTGTTGTTGAATTAAATCAGTGGTGTTTTTCTTATTCTTGACATTTTCTGGTAAGATAAGCCAGGCTAGCTGGCGGAAACTTTTTATTTCAAGCAATAAATACAGCAGGGTTTACAAGTGACTACACATTATATACAAGGTACAAAACACAACAGGGTTTACAAGTGACTACATGTTATGCACAATTCAATGATTGCAGCCATGATGATTCCATGGTGCTATAAACCATTCAGGAACCATCCATCGTTTACAGGGTGGTTTCCCAACCATTCTGTAAAGTCGACAGTTCGGGCATCAGAGTCCATGGGTTCCAGTATAAGCACAATGTCAAATCGGGCTGCATCCATAGATTCGAATATTTTCTGGCCTTGCTGTTCAAGTTTCCGTAGACGGGAGTAAATCTTCCAAGAAACGCCATTCTGCAATGGTTGATCTGGCTCCGGCAAGATCATCATCAGTTCGTACTGTCCAGATTTCCGCAATGCTTCCCGAAATAAAACTGCGGCATTGGGTCCATGTCGATTAAGAGCCGATATTATTTCCAAATTTCTGTCGTGGTCAGGGGTCCGACGCCTGAGATCAGCATCCACATTGGGAGAAAATAGTCCCACTTCCAGTAGATAATCCAATACTGGCTCTGCCTTCATATCGTTGCAAAATCACAATAAATTGTCTTTAACAATATCCATAATAATACCTAAAACAAGCAAAATAATTTACAAGCGTAAGTGACAAGTGTAAAGTTATGTACCAAAGAGACATGTCATGTACCTCTAAGCTTCAGAAAAAAACGAAGCATATTTGAAATAACGAACGACGCAAAACTGCTTGGCACCCTGCTGACTTTGCACCTGCCCTTTTTAAAATTTAACGCTTGGAACCCCTGCTGTGTTTGCACCTGCCCAAAAAGGCGTCGCTCAGATTTAATTTGCGTTTAGTCTTTATACGCACACTCAGGACTTGCAATGGATAACGGAAAGAGCGCTCAGGTAAGTATAGACATTGGATATGAAGGAACATTAACAGATCTCTGTGTTTTCTTCTTTTACTGTTTTCTTTTGTGCTTTTTACTGTTTTCTTGTTTCAGATACGATCTGATTTACTTCAAGCTTCTTACCGACGCCAGCGGCCCAGCATGAAGTTTACCTGTCATGACTGTGGGCGTTCTTTTATTCGAAGAGAACATCTAGTTGGGCACTACAAGCGGATTCACATTAATGGTGGTGAGCCGCGCAGACCGAAACGAAGAATGAACTAACCGGAGGAAAAACACTGCTTTGACTGTGACCGAACCTTTTCTCGAGAAGATTGTTACTTTCGTCATCTCAAAGAACGTCATGGCAAATCAAGACCGTTTGCATGTGAAGACTGTGGCTTTGCCTTTGCTAGAAAGTCGAGTCTAAAAGCTCACAGTGCACGGATTCATGGAAGCGGAAACTCATCTCGGGGAAAACAAAGTGAGACGAAGTCTACACACCACTCGACAAAAACGGGACGACAAGGCCGCAATTGCCGCAATGGCCGAGTGGTAAGGCGTTCGACTAAAGATCTGACGGTACTAGGTTCGAACCCCCGCTGCCATAAGGCTTTCGCAAATCCCCTTGAGCAAGGGACTAAGCACATATCGGTTCGCCGTGGGCTCCAGCCAACCCAGCTGTCTATCCTTAACTGGTCGGTAAATGGGTACCACTGCTGTGGGAAGGTAACAGGAGTCTGTGTTCTGGCGTAATGCCTAATGAAGGGCTGGCCCCCCTTCCACAGATGTAGTCAACATTAGAGTTGTCGCTCCTGGCTTCGGGCTGTGAATCCGGAGATAAGCACCGGCACCCTATAACCTTCTGTAGGTTGGAGTTCTCTCCAGGGGACGACAAGCAGTCAACAGCACAAGAAGAAACGCAAGTTGGGACCCGAACCAGCTGAAGACAAAACCAACAACGGATCAAACATCAACCGAAGACAGCGAACCAACACCAGACAGCGAACCAACATCGACACCATGAAACCCGGACACTGACAATTGCTGTATTATTGTGTGTATGCTATGTATGCTATGTTTTATCTGAAATAAAGCCATCCGCCTTAATGGCCTCAGGCGGAACCTCCGAAGAGGTTTGATGGTTCCATTCAGTCAAGGTGAATAGCCAGCACAGTCAGCTTCCTTCTCTCTGGAAATGAGCAAACGTCAGCAATTGTTGACTTCTCGACCCATCCTTTGAAGACTACATGGTAGCATTCATCTGTAATGAGCAGGTACATTTTGTCATCTTTCGTCCAGTTCTGAAACTTGAGCAGCATGAAATCTCGAATGTCTGATGACTCTACTGTGTCACCATTGATTGCTGCTAGTTCCGATTCCACACACCTCAAATTGGTAGTAGATAAGATGAAATCTTGCTTTGTGTGGTATTCCATTACAATTCTTCACAGCAAGTAGATCATGTCAGTTCCTTTTATTACTTCTTCATGAATTCTTCACATAGTTGCTGCACAACGCCATCAGTTCCATGTGCATCTTCTTCAGTTTTTATTCCAGTTATAATGTACTGCCCATTGTGAAACAGTCGCACAGTAGCTCCATTGAATTTCCAAGTGAGACCACTGAATAGCTCGTGATCCATCATAACATAACCATAAGGTCGAAGATATCCATAGATTGAATCCAGGTCAACAGCAGATTTGTACTTGTTGGAGAGTATAAGGTTGCATATTCTGTAATCTTCCAATGTAGTGTCCAGCCTTTTAGCGAGTTTATGGGCATTCTCTATCGCATCTGAGGTCGACGTTGAACCAAGACAGTTGAACGCTCCACTCTTTAATATCTGAAATGTGCATCCATCGTGCATTATGGCTCCACTGAATCGCTTAGGTTGATAGTAGACATCATCCAGCTCAGCAAGCTAAATTTCTTTACCAAGCCTTCCAGTTAGCACGACGTTGACGATCGGCATTTACAACACTGTCCACTAGCTTCACAAGAAGCTCGTATTCTGTCTACAAACTTCTTTACAACCCTGTCGTTGTCACACTTTCTCAGGTATTCGACAATAGATTCAAGACTACGCCCTTGGCATCGTTTGAGCAGAAAGTAGATACAGTATTCTCCACAAGCGTTAGTATCAAAGTTCTGGAGGCAGTAAGGGTTGTATTTATTAACATTGTACTTGTCAAATTCAGCAATGGGAGGCAGCCCGTAACTGTCAAAGTATTCTACATTGTTACCAACATAGAGTGCGACCCAGTGTTGACCAGGCTGGTCTGAAGGGTCAGTGTTGGCAATAAAGCAGGCAGGTCTTGACTTGATGTTTGGTAGACAATCACTGGCGAATACACCAATGAAGTCTTTACATCGTTTCATCGTTTCCGTAATCTCTTTAGTGTTCATATTGCGTAGTCAAAGAATGGTGTTCTGTTGCTGTCAATAGCAATCAAGTTATCAAATTCTCCATATATGATTATGACGATGCCTTGTGGGAAATCCGCGGCAGGCAAAGGTTCCTTCAGATTCATGCAGAGGCTCAAGTCGCCTTCCCTGATTAGTTCCATGGCTCCAGTATCGACGTTGTCGGCAGTTTAGCAGAGTCTCCAAGTATGCTTGGTATGCATAGAGTGGGCCAGAGTTGTAAATTTCCTTATCGATGAGTTTAACTATAAGGGGCTCAAACAGGGTCTTTCCTATCAAATTGATTGGAGCAACGGGAAAATCGTCTGCATCTACAGTTCCATCAGCTGCTGCCGTCTGAGTCACAGCTGCGCCAGCATCTGTTGCCACTCTAAGTTTTATGTAAAGGTAGTTTTTGTTGAGATCTAACATGTACGCGTCCATTGGGACGAATATACTGTATGGACCGGAATTGGCTACAGGATTTTGGGGGTAATATTCTGACCAGTATCCTTTCTCAACGGCCACCTGAGTGGGTGGAAGCGAGAATAAGTCAAGTTCACTCTTGAAACCGGGAACAGAATTTGCGTCAAATCGCTTAGTCATAGTCGTAAATGTCTTCTTTTCGGCGCTTAGCTTTGCTTCTGCCTATTCTTTTTATGTTATTGGCCCACTTTCTTGACCCAAGGCCCTTTCCTTCCTGTAAGTCTTTACCCGTGGTTTCCAAGACTCGGCCAACGGCTTGTTTCGAGTGTCGTTTAAACGACGTTCCAATATCTCCTCCTCTATTCAAGTAGTCTTTCGCGACCTCTGAGCCTGTCCGTAGTGCTTTTTTGCCCACTTCAGCGCCAATTTTTCGGACTGTCGGCCATATAGCTCTGAAGATGCCACCAAGTACTTTACCGAATCCACCACCACGCTGATAGGGCACACCTTTGTAAAATGCCCCGCCTGTTTGAAGCAAACTGTGCTCCCAGGTTTTCACGCTTTCGGGATAATAGGGAGTTCTCATAATTGCTGTCTTCTAAAGTGCAGTTTTGCAAACACTCTTCCGTAATTGAATGTAATGTGTCGAGCATTATCGTCGTTTATATTGATTTCGATTGTGTCAAACTCCCTTTTGAGTACTGGAACGTAGTGCGGGTTGTTGTAGATCTTATCTATAATGTCTCCATGTTCACCTTCAACATGAACGACTCTCAGAATGGGCGCAGTTATTGTTCCGACGATTTGAGGTGCTAAAATGTCACAGTAGACGTACATGGAATAGAATCCAGCTCTCATATCGGGTTCTCCAGTTGTAATAATCTTGTGTTTTGTAACGACGCTTGAAAGTAGGGAATCCCAGTCGTCAATATTTTCTCTTTCCTCAGTAGGAGGCTGAGAATCTAGCAGTCTTTCATTGAAATCCAGCATATACATCAACTTTTCGCTAAACTTGATACTGAAAAACTTTGGGTGCTCAAGATTGTCTGGGTTTTCAAACACTTTAAACACTACAAGATGTAGGTCTTTGTCAAAGTAGAACTTGCACTCAGCCACCTCACCGGTCTCATTCTTCATATACTGAATGCTCTTGTTTATGCCTTCGCATAAATCTCCTACTGTTGCGTAATGTCTTGCAGGAAGAGCCTTAGCCTTTGAGCTATCATCAGAGAAATGAATACTCGCTATAGCGTCAACTTTTCTGCCCAGATTAGCCCATGTCACGGGATAAATGAACTCGACAAGAGCAACCTCCCATTGGCCGTCCAGGTCAATACGGTGTGGTAGCTTTACACTAAAACTGCTTAAAGAGTTAAAGCCGTTTGTATTGCTAGGTAGATGAAGGTAAAAATCCGTCATTTTCGTTAATCCAGCTGTTAAATTTGTCAGGGTATCCTAACCACTTAACCAAATATTGCTTATTTTTGCCTCTACCTCTACTTTTTATGATCTTTGCAATCCAATACGTCTCTGGTTCAGTTATAGCCTGAAGTTCCTCCTCATAGAAACCACCCTCAATGGGTTCCCCTTGCATGTCACTTAGTTGGTACATTGGGGGTTGGCCTGGAGAAAGTTTGGTAATTTTAAACAGTTCTTCCGACCAATTCGGAAGATACCCCTTTTCAAAAATGCCTTTTGATCGGCTAATTCTCACAATATCTCCTTCACTAAATGTCGGGGCTTTAAAGGGTTCTAATTCACCATATAGGTTCTCGAAGACCTTATACTGGTTTTGTGGATCCGAGGCCATATTAGGACTCATCTTAATGCTACGGTGCTTGGAATCGTAATAGCCAGCTACCAGCTGAGGCAGTACGTCAATGTATCTGTATGCTCTGTTTTTGGTGAAGTACTTGAACAGCTTTGTCTTTATTGTTCTGTTAAACCTCTCAACAAGACTACACTTGATATCGGGATTGTTGCGTGTATAAAAGTGAATTTCGTGAAAGGTGCTGTTCAGAAATTCCTTACCCTTGTCTGATTGTAGTGCTTTAGGTATCCTTCCGCTGTGCAAAATGGTTTGAAATGCATTGGCTACCTCTGTACCTGCCTTTGATTTGACTGGAACAACCCAAGCGTACTTGGAGAACACGTCAACACAAGTAAGTAGGTACTTGTACCCATCATTATCATCTGCTACTCTGACCATATCGGCCAAATCGACCTGCCAAAGTTTATCTATGCCAGCAACTTCATAGCGCCTTCTTCAATAGTTTCGCTTGATGGGTTTGTGCATAGTATAGGTATACTGCTTCTTGAGATAGTCTCGCACATTTTGGGCAGTAGCACCAGCACTTTTCGCTTTACTCAGCAGTGCCTGCTGACCAGCAAACGCAGTGTTTTTACTAGGGTCATAATACAGTTCATCTAAGATCGCTTCCATTTTAAACGCTTCAGGGCTTTGGATATATTAGATCCGCGTCCAATTTGCATTTTATGCTTTCGAATATCAGCCCATCTTGCTGAGTTTCCTATAAATTCGCGGGGTACATTGCTATCTTGTAGAGCTTCGACAAATAAATTATCGCCAGGTTGAGACGTTTTCTTCTTTCGTTTCCTGACAAAATCGTTAATGAGATCACATATCCGTGTGTCAGGGGCAATTTGCCCTTTATACTCAATTTCCCCTCTATCGTTCACTCTAAATCCCTTAAGGTTTTGCAAATGCTGGATAAGCATTCTACCTTTCGTTTGAACTGCTGGTGGAAGGTTATCCACAATAATGCTATCTGTCTGAGGAGATGACTCCCTTTTAACAGTCATTGTCGTTCTCGGCTTTTCCTTGATTAGCCGGTTCCGGTAGTTTTGCTGGCGGTATAGGGCAAGTTTCACATCTGAGGGTACTTTCTGCTCCAGCGCTTCCTTGATTTGCTTGGCAGCAACTTCTCCATGCTGCTCGAAATAATCTGGTCTAACCAGTATTGAATATTCCATCATCTTCTGAGTATCAGATCGCTGAGTAATCCACCAACAACGCCAATGAGAGGAGCCAAAACTGCAGGCAAGAATCCTCCGTGCTGAACAATTTCCTTCCGTTTGCTGGCCAAAGTCTTCTTTGCTCGAATTCTTCTGAGAACGTTGATGTGTTTTCTTAGACGATGCTTTTCTTCGTCGCTAAGCGGTACGTTACCCGCAAGTACGTTTTCCACACAGTCACAAATGACTCCAATGAGCTGGTTGTCTGCTGTTTTGAGTATAGCTTTACGTTGTTTTGGGTTACACTTGCACAGAACACTCAAATAGTCTGCGTTCTTTTCAAATCGTTGAGCCATATCGCTGATGATACATGAATCGGGGCTAGTTTTTATGCCTTCATTGTGGTTACTACCTTTTGCACCACTTGTATTTATGTCTTCTTGAGTGAATACACTCCATTCAGTTCGTCTGGAAATATGTTTGTTCGCAGTCGAAATTCTTCTGGTGTTGCTTGATCCAGATCAATCAGAAGGTATCCATGAGGCTTACTTGTGGCATGATTGAAGGCTTGCATGAAGCCGTCCACCTGTCCAGGGTACATTTGCTTGGCGAGATTCAGAGGGGTTAGTTTGTCCGCAGGATTCTTCATTAGTACAATGTACTGAGCATTTATCCTGCTTGTCCTCCTTGCAAAGAATATATCTTGAGTGATGTGTATTACGCTGCAGGACCAATGATGGCACCCTCGCGTAAACAATTCCACCAGTTTAGAATCCTTTGTTACTTCCGACATGATATCATCCAGAACGATGAGAGTATTCATGTGCTTGTTACGCTTCAGTTCTTCTAAATTGGGTAGTCCCTTTTGAAAAGTAACATAGGGTAGGTTTTCGTAGGCTTCTGCCATTCAGTGTAACACCACAAGATCCGATCTGGTTGGGGTTGGATCATCTGATCCGCATGCTGTAATAGCTTTGAAACGAATGTTCTTTCTTTCTTTTCCTTATAAAGGGATGCTGTAGCATCAAAAAAGGAGTAGGTATAAGTGCCATTTTCTTCACGTTTGGTGATTGGCGGAAACATAGTTTTTATTGTTTACAACATTCATAAAGTACAGTTATACTACAATACAATACAGTTACACTACAATACAGCATACGAGTTCATCAGTTAGCAGGTTCTAGCTTCTTGTCTAATCTTCATCAGTATCTTCCCAAGAATGTTTTCGCCACGCCATTTCTTTGGGTTTATGGCATGGCGATCATCTGCCTCCAGACCAATGCCCCAATAATTGTCAACCGATCCAGTTGCACATGCAATTATCCCATCATCAGTATCCAGCAATGTCCGCATTTTGCCGCACTTTTTCTCTGACCGCATCCTCTCCCAATCTTCGTCGTTTTCTGTTGACAGAGTTGTACCAATATGAATAGCTTCCTCAGGCGTCCAAGCTTGTACAATTCGATTGAACTTGTCGTACTCTCCAAGCCATCTTGCCTTTTCTGCCACGTAGAATTGCATGACACTCCTGAAGGGCAGTCCATATACGATAAAGTTAGCCTTGTAGTAGTTGGAAAAGGGATGATTCAGGTTGGTGAATAGCAGCAAATCATCTCCGCGTCTGGTTTTCGTCTTCACGTAACCTTCCGTACTCGTCTGTCGTCTCTTCCTTCCTTCGTTTTTGTGGAATTGGTCCTTGTGCCACCGCAAATCTCTCATCGTGTTGAAGACTTGGCCGCAGCATAAACGAGGATGTCCATCTCGCATGTTATCTTCGCTTTTCCTTCAGGTCCGGGAAGGTAAGGCTGCATGATTTGCAAGTAGTTGCCATGTTGAAGAGCAATGTGGTTGTCAAGTGATTTCAAGTTTACGTAATCCTTGCCGCAGTAGGTGCAAAACCTTAATTGTCTTGCTGTCATCATAAAACTAATCAGTTTACTAGCTCCTTTTATTAGCTTCGGTCATCAATCCCTTTTATTAACTTTCATAGCTTTCATTAACTTTCATATATTCTGAGTAAGTCTTCTCTTGTAATGTACATCTTCCCAATTTTAGCAAACATTATTTGTCTGTCATCCGCCATACAGAGTTGCATACTGTAATGCTCCGCCTTAAATGGGCAAAAAAGGCTGGGATTTTTGCTGATTTTACAGTTTTGGTTAAAACACTTGTGCATAAATTGCTGCATTTTGTGCAACTGCTTCTCGCTGAGTGTCTCCTTCAGATTATTCTGAACTAGCTCAGTTTTCCTATCTGGTAATAAACTAATAGTGATAGGATCAAATGTATCATTTCGAGGTACTGGAAGAGTTATATTTAAAGTGAATATGCTAATACTGGTGACTGTGATAGTCACCACCAATGTAATAAGTAGAAGTCGTTTTAGTTCCATTCTTGACATACCTACATACTGAATACCTCCCATCCTTTTATTATTATCATGGAGCATGTACTACACTTTGTCCAAAGCTGTAGGATACCGCCCAATCCGGAACTAGTGCAAATGGCAAGACAAGCCCGGCCATGTCTTGACTCGCTTATGAAAATTGCAGGTTTCCTATTTAGTGACAGAATAAACTTAATAGCACGAATATTCGTATTTATTGCCTTCACAAAAGCTCTCACAGTAGAGCACACATTGAACCATCACGTAACTGATCTATGGTGTGCAGTAGCAATCTACAATCACTGCGGTTGGAGATGGTTGCGCAATAATGAATGCGTAATCACGACTGTGATTACGCTGTAAATACATACGAAATTAATAAAACATCTAAACAAAACAACATCTAAGCATCAAAACAGCTCAACCAACCTGCAACAAACATGATTGAACCATTTGAACATAACGAGCCAAACTTTGGCTTGAAATGGATACAAATTGACGACCGTGTGCCCATGGACAATGAGACTTGGATCACTCGGATTAACAATCTCGTAAGAGGCAAACGTAAAGTCTCGATGATCGTCAACAACGGTGCTGGAACTTTGGTCCCCATTGCACTTACTGATGTGGAGCGTTTCCCAAAACAAGAAGTGGCTCATATTCTTCACAAGAAGACTGCAATTGAGCTCTACTTGTTCTGCGTGCCTCTGCCAGGAGATACTGCGGACGGAGTCGAGTCGGACTAAGACTGATTGATGGAATTACAAAACCTTTTCGGAGGTTCCGCCTGAATCCATTAAGGCGGATGGCTTTATTTCAGATAAAACATAGCATACACACAATAGTACAACAATTGTCAGTGTCCGGGTTTCATGGTGTTAATGTTGGTTCGCTCTCTGGTGTTTGATCCGTTGTTGGTTTGTCTTCTGTTTGATCCGTTGATTTGTCTTCGGTTTGATGCGTTGTTGGTTTGCCTTCGGTTTGATGCGTTGTTGGTTTGTCTCCAGTCGGTTCACGCCCCAATTTGCGTTTCTTCATTCGACCTCCATCTGAATGAATACGTTTGTAATGTCTCGCTAAATCCTGCACGCGAGCACAATTTAAACAGGCAACCGGCATTGGTTCCCCATGTCGCTCCCTGAGATGGCCATGGTATGAGTTTACCCTTAATTTAATTTACCTAGTTTAAAAGGTTAGACCAAGGCAGTGCTCTTCGTCGAGTTCGTTCATTCTTCGTTTCGGTCTGCGCAGCTTGCCACCATTGATATGAATCCGATTATAGTGTGTATCTAGATGCGCTCTTCGAATAAAAGAACGACCACAGTCTTCACATGCAAACGGTCTTGATTTGCCATGACGTTCTATGAGATGACGAAAGTAACAATCTGCTCGAGAAAAGCTTCGCTCACCAGTCAAAGCAGTGTTTTTCCTCCGGTTCGTTCATTCTTCGTTTCGATCTGCGCGGCTCACCACCATTAATGTGAATCCGCTTGTAGTGCCCAGCTAGATGTTCTCTTCGAATGAAGGAACGCCCACAGTCTCGACAGGTAAACTTCATGCTGGGCCGCTGGCGTCAGTATGCAGCTTGAAGTAAAGCAGATCGTATCTGGAACAGAAAAAAGTAAAAAGCACAAAAAAACAGTAAAAGAAGAAAACACAGAGATCTGTTAATGTTCCTTCATCTCCAAAGTCTATACTTACCTGAGCGCTCTTTCCGTTATCCTTTGCAAGTCCTGAGACGGTACGCATAAAGATTAAACGCAATTTAAATCTGAGCGATGCCTTTTTGGGCAGGTGCAAACACAGCAGGGGTCCCAAGCGTTAAATTTTAAAAAGGGCAGGTGCAAAATCAGCAGTGTGCCAACCAGTTTTGCGTCGTTCGTTATGTGTGTGTCGCTTTTTTTCTGAAGCTTAGATGTGTTTCTGAGGTACATAGCTTTACACTTATCACTTACCACTGTCAGTTTTTCTGCTTGTTTTAGGTATTATTATGGATATTGTTAAAGACCATTTAGTCTTATTTTGTAACCCCATGAAGGCAGAGCCTATATTGGATTATCTACTGGAAGTGGGACTATTTTCTCCCAACGTGGATGCTGATCTCAGGAGTCGAACCACTGACCATGACAGAAAGATGGAAGATTTACTCCCGTCTAAGGAAACTTGAACAGCAAGGCCAGAAAATATTCGAATCAATGGATGCAGCCCGATTTGACGTTGTATTTGTACTGGGACCCATGGACTGTGATGCTGGAACTGTAGAATTCACAGAATGGCTGGCCAATCACCCCTGCAAGCGATGGACGGTTCCCGAATGGTTTATAGCACCGTGGAACCATCATGGCTGCAATCATTGAATTGTACATAACATGTAGTCACTTGTAAACCTTGTTGTGTTTTGTGCCTTGTATACAGTGTGTAGTCACTTGTAAACCCTGTTGTATATATTGCTTGAAATTAAAAGTTTCCGCCGGCCAGCCTAGCTTATCTTACCAGAAAAGAACAAGAATAAGAAAAACACCACTGATTTAATTCAACAACACTCCAGTAAAGAAAATGCAACCTTTCATTACACTTATGTTATAACATTATCCCTGCTTAAACTAGAATTTGTAATTTTACGCTTGGATCGACCATGGTTCTGGTCATGGTTCACGTAGAGCACGGAGCATAAGCAACAGAGAAAAACTAATATGATTTTCGAAATCTACGACCCCGAAAACCCCCTATATAAGGTTTTCCCGAGGAATTTGGCCAATTTGTAATTTCAAGCTTGGGTCAGCTAAGGTTCCGGTCAAGGGTCATTCAGGGCACGGAGCATAAGCAACAGAGGAAAACTAATATTATTTTCGAATTCTACGACCCTGAAAACCCCCTATATAAAGTTTTCCCAAGGAATTTGACCAATTTGAAATTTCAAGCTTGGGTCAGCTAAGGTTCCGGTCAAGGGTCATTCAGGGCACGGAGCTTACGTAGGATAGGAAAACTAATATCATTTTCGAAATCTACGACCCTGAAAACCCCCTATATAAAGTTTTCCCAAGGAATTTGGCGAATTTTCAATTTTAAGCTTGGGTCAGCTAATGTTCCGGGCAAGGGTCACTCAGGGCACGGAGCTTATGTAGGGTTAGGAAAACTAATATGATTTTCGAATTCTACGACCCTGAAAACCCCTTATATAAAGTTTTCCCGAAGAATTCTGACAATTTTTAAATTTAAGCTTGGGTCGACCGTGGTTGAGGTCATGTGTCATTCAGGGCACGGAGCTGAGCTAGGATAGGAAAACTAATGTCATTTTCGAAATCTACGACCCTGAAACCCCCATATATAAAGTTTTTCCGAATTTTTTTATACAATTTTTAGATTTAAGCTTGGGTCGACCGTGGTTCCGGTCATGGGTCATTCAGGGCACGGAGCTGAACTAGAATAGGAAAACTAATGTCATTTTCGAAATCTACGACCCTGAAACCCCCATATATAAAGTTTTTCCGAAGAATTTGGACAATTTTTACTCCTCCACCCCCTAGCGCCGCAGCACCTCAGCGCCGCCTCCTCCTCCACCCCCTAGCGCAGCAGCACCACAGCGCCGCCTCCACCTCCACCCCCTAGCGCCGCAGCGCCGCAGCACCACAGCGCCCACCTCCCCCTCCTCCCCCCTAATGCTACCTCATTTGCTGGCTCTTTACTACTGAAATTCTTCCTATGATCCTGAACTTGCTCTTCCGATGCGCGTTGTTGAACTTTCAGGGTTCATGAAGGGTTTTAACTACTATTCCAGCCAAGGTACAGAACAGGCAAGTTCACAATTTCAGCGTAATTAATTCCTGCAGCAGCACAAATCTTCTTTATTTCATTTAGTGTCTTGTGCTCGTCAACCAGTTGTACCTACCATTGTCACAATAAATAATCCCACCTACACTTTAGCTTCCCATTCTTCTCTTTTTATATCCAAGGTTCAAGAAGAAGGCTAATATTTCAGCTGACTTTTGACGTAATAAAGTCTATTTTTGGGTGGTACTCAGTTAAGACAATGTCAGATCCAAATTGCTCTAAAGGGCCTCTCTCCTCTAATCCGCCCTCGCAAATTCTCATTCCGTCACACTAATATCAGTCGCCCTGGGATTCGAAGGTCAACCACCTTTGCTGCATACCTTTATCAGGTTTCGTGCTGACTTTAAGTTTTACCTAGGCAAGAAGTCCCCAGGTAAATTTTCACTAAAATAATCCAAGTTTTTCTTCGTTCTCCCACTGCCAAACGTATCAATGAAAAGTTCTTTATCCTATTTTCGTAGTCCATTCATAAAACTGTCCCACCCTATTTTTTCCTTCCGGGGTCCCGTGGGGGACCCTACATCTATCGTGACGCAAAGCCGTCCTAAGGTTAACTCCTTTAGACTCCCATTACGGGGGTGTCTTAGATGAAATTTAGGGGATAAAAATTGGTTGTTTTCCCCACCTTAAAAACCAGTCTGGCCAGATCTAGCCAAACTAATTTCTTCCAATTTGCCGCCACTTTAAGTTAAACTTTCCCTCAAAAGTAAACAATTAGTGAGTCTTAATAAAAAGCCGACGAAAACATTGGCTCGGCAGTTAAATTGGAAATGGACAACATAGGATACTGTAGCTTTGCTTGTTGAAAGCACTTAGAAAGTTTTGGGAAATTAGCAAAATATTTAGAACCTTTTAGAAAAACCTTTTTAAAACTTTTGGACAATTCGACAACTAAAATTGACAAGGCTATGTCGCTGAGCGCGATTTCGTTCATATTTTGAAACTAGATGTATCAACTTAGACATAGGTGCAAGTTTGCTGATTTCTATCATTGTGTCTGTACCAAGAGCACCACTACAATATATAGCTGCCAAATGGTAGACTTTAATTACGCATGGCACTAAAGGCAATGGCATGATGACCTAATTGAGATCGGCGAATTAAAATTTTGGAGCGTTGTGCTTGGCGTAGGTACTCCGCAAAACATTCAGGCTTTCATGTACGTCAACGTCAACGACTAACCGGGTAGGGTAGCACTACGCTAATGAAAGTAATGCGATTCATTGTGGAAAGTTGAATTTTTCAACCGCAAATGGCGTTGTTACCAGCCTAAATGCTTTACATTAAAATAGATCGTTGCTGTCGTAAACGGTTTAATCTAGTCGTGGAGCGCTTAGGTTCTAGAACTGTGACTGCTGACGTAAGAACCAAGTCAGAATTTTTCGCATGATACCGAGTTCAAAAAGGAGCAAGAGATAAGCTGAACCTTAATCTAATCCATAGTTATTCAACGTTCACTCACATCTCTACACCTAGTTGCCCAGTTTTTATACGAAAATCAGCTGTCTAGATACTTGGCAAATCCTTTGGTTTGGCGCCTCTCCCAATATCTGGTCACATATGGAATTCTAGAAGAGCTAAAGTTTTGTCTGCTTAGAAAGCGGTTTTGTGTATCACTTTTGTTATTTTAATTCTATTTTAGACAAGTGACCGGCTGGGAGTGATTCAATTTTTTCAGCACCCTCGCCTCGTGGACAGATCATTGTTTCAGCTGGAAAATTAAATAATCCCAGATAAAGTGGTTATCCTCAGGTGCTAATCCAATTGGAAGGATAATCCGTTTAACATCAACTTAATTAATCTGGTTAATCCAAGGATTTACTCCGACTGCACTCGGTGTCGGATAATGCTCAGGGCTGTCTGGTCGGATCAGAAATGGTACGTTTCACCAAGTTTCACCCAAGGTTTTTGCTGTCTGTTGTGGGGTAATACTGAAGTAGTGGTATATGGGAGGGAACTCGCAGCTACCCTCGTTTATAAATTTATAGTAAACTTGGGAAAAATCAATATCGAAAAAATGGACAAAGTTGTCCAGGACTAGAATTGAACCAGATAACTTTGATCTGACCCCCCCCCCCTCCCCGCACGGCTCAGCAAAGCGTAAAGGCTGCCGCTTAACACCCTAATTTCAACCTTTAGCGCAATAATTACTAACAGTTACTAATTGCACAATTTCTGATTATTGAGTCAACATAAGCAAGGTTAGGCTTCCGATAATTCTGTCTCCATGGTACTGCACGTAAATATATGCTGGTCATATTGTAATTTTAAACCTTAGAAGTGTTTAACACAATCAGTATATTCAGACATGATACTGTAAATGAATGAGCTAAAAAACCCAACCACATGTTTCCACTCGGTTGATCGGCTGTATGTATGTAAGCGCAGAGAGCGTAGGTCGACACGTTCTAAAGGTTATAATTAGAAGTTTGCTCAAAATTTACGTAACTTTTCCACTTGAAGGATTCTTAAAACTAATTTGTAAGTGCCTCCACGCTTTGCAGGGGTTAAGTAGAAAAGGTCACAGCTTAGTCAGAGTTTGGTTTCAATTTCGTTTACAGCTTTTCTTATCAATGGTGAGTTGACAAGGCTTCTTTCCGGTAGGCCGTTTTCACCTTCCAACCAGCAGATTCAACTTACAAAGGAATTATAAAAACTACAGCTGTTCATGGAATATTCACTTTTTTTCTGAAAATCTACAAAGGATAGGTAATCCAAGACCTCTTCTATCTACCTTCTAAGCTAGCACAGTCACAGTCCAGGATCCTTCTTTCAAGTAACATTCTGGAATTGCTTGGTTTAATTTTAAGGTGGTGATTCCCTTTGGTCACATAAAGTTTGCACCATTATTACTCATTCATTACTTGGAGTTAAGAAGCCATTTTTATGTCAAAATGTAGCTTGACATTTGCTCTGTTTAATGCATGCCACGAAACTAATGTTGCTTTTCTAAAATATTTTTAATACATTTTAGAAGAAGTATAATTTTCCAGAATTTTTTGCAGACTCAAGTAAATTTTTTCGCGAGCCATCGGTTATATCAATCGATACCTCCATCAAATAGCTGGGGACGATTTTTTATTTATTGTGAAATCGCTCTTCGTTATAGAGAAATAAGATGAAATGTGTGCGTAACCTGTATTTTGCCTACTTTTTCGACATTTGTCAAGCGATTACTTTAGCTAGAAAGCAGCAATCGGGGCAACTAAAAGATCGTCCCTGGGTATATTTGTGCCGAACACATTTGTTCAGTAGCAGCCCTCCAGCTTGCATGGTGAATGCTCCACAATCTTTGGAAAAAATTGGTCATGTTTTTGCAAAAACTACATTTTTATGATAGCAGCCTACAGGATAGCAGTTTGATGACGATCATGCCACGATAATTTGTCCCTATGAGACCTTCAGATCGACGCCCTCAGTTTGATTTTACGGCTTGCGTAGTCCAAGAAGTAATGGATTATTTGATTTCTGCAAAAATGACAAGTTTTCGACGCCAAAACAAGAAAATCGGCTATATAGAGAAACGCTAGAACGTTGCTTTAAAAAGCAAAAATATGAAGCGCAATGAGATCTTTCGAATGAATATAGTCATAACTGTATAGCAGCTGCCAAACGTTCAGAAATTTGGAAAAACCACTCTGCCCGGAAATCTCGAATTTTTGAATCGGGATTGCACGGAGGCTGTTAGAACGCTAAAAGAACTTATTTCGAAAAGTTTCATCAAATTTCATCTTGATTTACGCAGCCAAATAACAATATGTGCCCAAAAGGAATCACCACCTTAAGTTTTACTTTTTGTGTTGGCATTTGTAAATAAGTACGTAGTGCGGACAAATTTGGTATGTCTAAAATTACAACCGTGCTGAGTTCAGATATCGCTAAATGTTTTAAATTCATGAAATTCGATCTTTTTCGCGAAGGAGGACTAAGGCAAACCGAAAAGTTCGTCTTCAATTTTACTGCAAAGCTTTATATATGGTTTCCAGGATCCCGATCACAGAACTTGGATCTGAAATTCTTTTAGCTCCGCATAAGCTTAAATCAAAAGTTTTTAACTTATGTACACAGTTCGGCTGGCTGGCTTATTCAACCTGTGTTTGTGATTCGACAGCTCAGCTACAGGGTTTGTACACTTTCCCAGACCCGCAAGCAACACAATTTGAGGGTTTGGAAGATTTCAGATGTAAGAATTTTTTCAGCGCAGGCAATTTCAACGCAGCGTTGGGGAACATGAAATTGAATTGGGGGACAGGAAATTGTATATGAAATTTTTGAAATGAAATTGGAAATGAAAATGCACACACATTGTACATTACATTTATTTGTTTGGTATTTCAGGTAAGACGTCTTCTACTACTAATCATTCAAGTCAACATGAACAGTTTAATCGGTGCAACGGTCAGTTGCAAAATTCGTCATCATCATCATCATCATCATCATCGTCACCAGAAAGAGTGTCACACACTCAGAACTGACCTGGAAAAAGCCGGTTCCTACGGCTACTACCTCATGGAACGAAATGAGACTCATCAACGACCCCTCTTTCTTCCACCCGATCTCCCTCTGCCTGACAGCGTATTTAACTATGAGACGGCCCCCCAGCTAGCCAGCGACGAAGAAGAAGAAGAGGACTGCAGTCTTAGCTATCGAAAACTGTCCAACGCCAACAATCTTCGGGAACGGTCCCTCTGTCCCTGGCGATGGCGCCTAAATCACGATCCACTGAGGATCCCAGAGATCATTCCGGAAGCGGTCTGTACCTGCGCGAAGGCCAGAACCCCTCCGGACGACCAGAATGTCTACGAATGTCAGACCTACCGAATTCGACTGCAGGTCCTTCGATTTGACTCAGAGTGCGGAGGCTACCGGCCCGACCAGGAGCACATCAGTGTTGCATGCCTGGCGACATTTTCCCCGGGAAAAATACTGAAAAAGACAGCCTATGAAACGGAAGCAATTCTGCCGCCAAATGGTGTTTAGCAACTATATATATATATATTAGTGATAATTTTTAAATTATTAAATGGTCAGGTAAATTTTAAGCAAACTGATTTGAAATATGTTGAAAAATGCGTTTGGTCTACAGTTTTAGTTTCGTTGCCCCAGTTGGAAATTAATTAATGTTTAAAGTTAAATCTGTTTAACTAATAATTGTAAACTTTTGTAACTGTGATAATGTGGTAAATTTGTGATTTCCAACTGTATGTTTCTGTGTTGCAATTATATGTTGCATTAGTAACCGTACAAACTATACAAATATTTTAATGTGTAACCAGTCTTACTATTATTGTAAGTGTAATCTACATAGTACTTGCATTAATTGCAAGAATCCTCTTCTGTTTGTTCTAATCGTGTTCATCATTCCTTTACAGTAAATACAGTCTGTACAGTAAATGTTTGCTGTGTTCATATCACTTGTTATTTGTCATAGGACTGTACTTTAACTGCTTTAAATAAAAGTCGATTCTAAAAAGAATAAGTACTTTCAGTTGTGAAGGAGGTGGCAAACTTATATACAAAACGCAATTTAGTTATCTGTTTCCATCCGCTTACAAATGGCAAACCGGATCATATTCCCTATTTTCATCCCTCTTTAAAAAATTAACAAAATTTTGTAGAAACTGTAACAATTTTTTGGTTTTGCACAAAAGTGCTCCAGTCACCTGTGGAGCTTTTGATATAAAAGTAACTGCTAATAGAACTTGGGAAGGTTCAATGCCAATGGAGTTGGAGGGTGAAGCGGACATATAGCTCTGTAGAATATTTTCTTTTGGAGAATTATTAACTTAAACTCAACCTATGTTTGCTATGTGGTCAAGGCCGCCTATATTTGCTAAAGTTTAAAAAACTTTAATTACTTATATAATTGCCATTCCAGCATCTGTCAAAATTCAGGCCTCAGTTTGGATTCGATCCCATGACTTCTGAACTAACGGTCCGATTGCTCTCTCAACTGAACTATGTGCCAAGCCAGTTGTATGAAGCTAGAAGTAGTTCCTATCCAAACTGCAGTGACAATTATTAGTATTTAAAGCTTCAATCAAAGAATAGATGCATCAACTCTTTTCTTAATTTTTCAGATACACCTTGGATGCATCGCAATTTGCCATTTTTTACTGGTACTAAAATAGTATATCCTCATTGAGAAAATTAGATTTTTACAGTCAAAAAACAAAAGTTATTTTATTTCTCCTATTTTCCTCTGCAGACTAATCGTCTACATTGTCCCATATCGCAGGGCACCAGCATGGAAGCACAATTGGAGTTCGGTTGGGACATGAAATGAGTCAGTCGTTTCCCCATGGATTTGTATGTATCTGGAATGATGTAGACCCGTCTCCGTTTCTGAAACAAGCGATGCTTTCGATTAACAGAAATAATACAAAATAATTCAAATAACGTTTAGTTTTAGCTTTGATTTCTAAAACCAAAGATTTAGATTGGACCAATATTTGAACTATTGTTGCCAAAGTGACTCTTGGTCTTTAAAAATAAATGTTTTCAGCATATTTGTTTAAAAACTAACTTCCATAGAGTTGCCGACATCGTTCAAGAGTTCAACATCATCTACTGATTGAGAATATACCAGTAAAAGGGAGGATAAGAATGCAACAGAAACAACCAATCCTGATAGCATGGTGGAGAATATGGGTTTATGGTCAAATTTAAGGCTCTAAAACACGCATCAAGGTCAAATTTCGAAGCATAATTTTAACTGTTATAACTATACAGAATACATAGTGTATTCATTGGTATCTTAATTTTACAGTGCACGTTCATCCTACTAAGCTGACAGTTAAGTTTCTGTTTTCCAAAAAAACATTGCTGAGTGCTTGTTATGCAATGCAAACAAATTTTTCAAGGGGTCGCATATGGCATTAGGTCTGCTGCTCACATGCTTTATTTCATAAAATTAACTTTAGTACTGGTCGAAACTCCTCTTTGTTTCTACAGTTTTAACAGTAGATTCAATTTAAAAAATCGAAATTGTGTTCTTTACACATGTGCAGTTGTTAAAAATGTCCGTTAAACTTCTTGGACTTAGCATGCAACGCGGACACTTCTCACCTGAAACTGTTCATAGTAATATTGAGCGTCGTGGACATTGAGTGTAGATATTAATATAATACTGTGCACAAGTATTCAACGCGGACAGTTACATTAAGTCTTGCCTAAGGTCAGGTAACATTAATATACTACGTCGACTTTTCCCGATACTAAGCCTTCCTACCTTCTCTCTTCCAGAGGGTGATATTACTTTATCCTCCCTGTGTAATGACAACTTTTCGACAACTGCTCAAAAACTACAACCATTGATCACCGTTTTAGTAAATCTGTGAAAGGTTGAAATCAGGATCTGAAAGATGTGAAGAAAAGTGTCCAGGGCTTTGGTTTAAGAGTAGAACGCTCTACCACTAGCCACATCCCCGGACGTGTTCATGGCACTGATTTTAACCTTTCGAAGTTGTTGATATTTAGCAAATCTATTTGTCAATACGGCAAATAGAGTATCCAGTCCATCAGAAATAAATTCTTAAGCAGATATCAAGCAGCAAAAAATGAAAAGCTCTGTTTGTTAATTTCTTTATTAACTTTATTAACTGAACAACTGTTCATATAGTTCATTTGACCGTACCATGAAGTCTAGGAAGAGTGTGACGAAAACAGACAAACAACTATGGGTAGGGTTTTCAAAAGGATACGTTAGATACGTTAGGCAAAAAATTCCCACTACATTCAGTGTTTTAATGCTGTCCATATCCTAATTTGTAACTTCCAACCCTGCTAATGAAGGAAGTCAACTGAACAAAACCCTACCTAATATTGACATTTTCGCACTTGAGGTATCATTATCCTAACTGTTTGTTTTGTTTCCTCAAAATATTTTATTCATAACTCAAAGTTGTAAGGCAGGTTGCACAGGGGACAAAATTATACTTATAATTACAAGATACTAATACCAAAATTTCCGATGCTATATCCATCGCATACAGAAGATAAAGAATTCAAGACTGTTTCCTGAACACAATATCAGTCGGTAGCTTGTAGAGACCCCGGCCCGGCCGTTTGAAATATTTTCGACCTCGGCTCGGCCCGGCCCGGCCCGTGCCCTGTAGTCTCAAAATTTAGCCCCGGCCCGTGCACGTTTTTGCTAATTTGTTGCCGTTAGCCAAAATAAAAATAAGGGTTTAAAACGCATATTTCTCGAATTCATGTTAGTTTTGAGCGATTAAGAACTGTCAGCGGTTCAGTTCTTGATAATGTAGCGCAGCCGGTGTAAACCGTTCCAAATCAGGATTCGTAGACCAACTGGCTACCCGACAAGTAATTGTCGGGGGCGCTGCCACACAATAGATAACGCGCCTGGCCGTCAGGATCCAGGCAGGGGAAGCCTCGCCAAATGTTGTAGTTGTTGATCCAACCTACCTAAGCTAACCAGCTAAACCTAACTACCAATATAACAAGACAAATGCTTTAATGAACAGTACGTACATACGTGGGCGTAAGCCCTGACAGACAGTCAAACCCAGTTATGCAATACATAAGAACAAACATACAAACATACCTGTACAGTACCCATTAGGGGGAGAGTGATAACGGAGGAACCCACCAAAACAGGAAAGCTGTTATAAGGGCGAACCCAGAGAGCCCTTAGAGAACACCAGTCTGTAGATAGAAAAGTAGACGACTGAAGTGTTTTAGAGATTTGAAGGGAGACCCCCAAGTAGGCGGGGCTTAGGGAGACATACAGCGCCGCCTATACACCAGCCAGCGAATGGCTGACTAACACCTATGACAATTACAATCAATACAAGGCAGGTAAGCTGCCAAAGAGAACAGAAACTAGACACGGAAGTAAATACACAAACATAACACAAAGGGGGTAATTTGCATATATTACTCCTAACACTACAATAATACAGAAGAATTCTCTGACTGACTAGCTCGTTGATTCAAATATAGCTTGCAATTAATTAGGAAGAAGGCATACTCTCCAAATATTAGTAATAACTTACTATATATAAAACTAATTTTTATATACTAATGTACAAGTTAACTAAATTTCAGATGCTAATGTACAATTTCTAGATAAAGAGTAGGTAAGTTATATAAACGCAAATGAGCGAAGTGCATACTCCAGTAAGAAAAAGGAAATCAAATATGGTCGAAATAAAAGAGCAATAATTACTCAAACTTATTTTTAGAAAAGAATTTCAATATAACCTCCTGAAACTAAAAACAAGACAAAACCCTCTCATGAAAATACCAGTGTTTGTTTACCAGTCACTTGTGCTCTGCCCGGCCCGCACTAGAGATGAGGATTTTGGCTCGCGGCTCGGCTCGGCTCGGCTCGCGAGCCCAGCCGAGCCGGCAACAATGTCTCCCGAGCCGAGCCGAGCCGAGCCGGAGATTTGAAACTCCGAGCCGAGCCGACAAAAACAAAAAATCGGAATTCAACCAAATTTCCTTGTCATATTTCAGAACTTCTTCAAACAAAATGACCATCAGTGAAGACTGTTTTAGTTTTCAATTTTGCATCCTAAATTTAAATTTTCTTTAGTTTTTTTAATACCTTCCAAGCGAATTTCAAGCTTGGCGAGCCGAGCCGAGCCGAGCCGACCCACTTTCAAAATCTTCTCGAGCCGAGCCGAGCCGAGCCGGGTATGACCGCGAGCCGAGCCGAGCCGAGCCAACCTCATTTTCTCGCGAGCCGAGCCGAGCCGAGCCGAGCCGAAAAAGTCCGGCTCGTCCTCATCTCTAGCCCGTACCCAAATTTTTCCGACCTCGATTCGGCCCCAGCCCCGCCCGTTTCACCTTAGACCCGGCCTGGCCCGGCGGCCGGGCCTACGGGCCTGAATAAAGGTCTCTAGTAGCTTGTATTGATAGACAACTTGATAAAAAGATTTACAAAATTAATTAGACTTTTCTGCATGGCAGGGTTTAGAGGAGCTGCACAAAATCCCCACCCAACGTCATTGAAAGAACCAAAAATTCAAGGATATTCTAAAATCCGGAACGGATTTGATGTTTGCAAAACAGAATTTCTCAACTTCAACAATTTCAGGAAATCTAGAGATAGACTCAATTGGCATGAGAAATTTAACAGTTTACATAAAAGTGTTTTTCACATGAAGAAAACAAATACTGGGAATAGGGGAGGGATACCTACTTTGTGAAAAGTATTTGCACACTAATGGATTAAACCTAGGTATTGTTTGACGGTTAATAGATCCATTAAAGGGGTTCCCTTATGGCTACAAAAAGTAAACCAGTTCTCAGTTTAGAGAGCCTAATTTTAAATATTTCCCCCCAAAGCTTCCGCAGAGATTTGCTGTCCGTCAAAAATCGGTAGAAACGGAAAACTTCTGGCGAACCTTTGGCTAATGAAATATTCTCTGTTTATTAGGAAGGGGAAAAGACAAAGTTGCAGTGAAAAAGCGGAAACGTTCAAGCAAAAGTAGAGTTAGAATTTTTGAGGGAAATCAAGAAAGGGATTTTCAAATTGCTTTATTTCAGTAAAAAAGTAATTCCAGGAAATGTAAGAGAAAGAGACACGAACCCGGGGGAAACTTAGTTGGTGAAACGTAAATAATTAACTTTGATGAATAACAATTTGCGATTGCCTAGCTAATTAGATAACTGTTGTCCTGTTATCCATTATTACGTGCCCGCTACAGACTGATTGCTTGGTAGAATTGATTACTTCTTTACAATTTAATTTCACACGCCTTAGCACTCTATTCTTAAATTACTGTTATCTCTTTAAAACACAGAGCTACTATCTAAAATCCTGAAGCTTCCTGCTATCCCCATCCTGCTAGGTACTTCCCAGCGTAGTCTAATTAACACTTGAAATTAGCATAGGAAATATTCAAATTCTAGGCAAAACCCATCATGCTGTACATCAATCGAATGCTCTTGACGAGACGGATTTACTGGTGTACGAATTAAAACGATCAATTGGACTAACGAAAAGTGATGACTCCATATGTTACCGAAAGTTGCTTTTTTCTACAATACGTTTGGCCGGTTTATTTATTTGGCTTAATTCCTGCACCAGTGTATCCGCATCGTCAAGAGCTGTTTAGACTGGTACTGCACAGCATGATAGGTGTTGCTAAAAATTTAAACATTTCATATGTTAACTTCAAGCGTTAATTGGCAGCTATTACCATAATTACGTATAGTTTTAAATCAAAATAACTGTTTTTGCAAGAGCTATCCATTGCAAATACAAATAACGAGACAGCGCAAATATTAGGCATCTTCTGTAAAAAGATAAAAAAGGGGGCCATTTTTGGTCATTTTTTGCATTCTCCAATCTCGCTGATTTTTATACCGCCGGAGGCGGTATACTTGTAATGGGTTGACCCATCTGAATTCCTATGTTTTGCATGTAAATTACTTAGCGCGGAGGATTTCCGTACTATCTTCAACACATGTACTAGTACGCAGGTTTTTTTCGCCCAACAATTTTTCTATGAATTTGCAATTTTTAGAGCATTTTTGCAGTCGATTTACTTCATTTTCTTTGCTCTGTAAATTGTTTTGCAAACGATCACTGTTTTCTTTTTCTCATATTACCGAAAAACCGGCGTTATTTGCCTGCCACTTGTTTGGCAGAGGTTTAACAAATCAATAAATAGCTAAAACTACAATTACAATTTTCGTGTGAAAAGATTGATCTTGCGCTTGCACTGTATTTGTTTCATTAGTCTTTGCTTTGCTTTAGAATTTAGATAAAATTAATTGTTTAAAATAAACATATAGATAAATTAAAATTTTCTATCTCTCGGTTTAGTCGATAAGTTTGTAGAAGTCAGAGTAGTGTAGTGGTTAGAGTGATAGCTTGGCGCCGGTCCGGACACAGATCGAAACCGAGTATTTTATTTTCACAATTGGCAATGGCAATAAAAATACTGTCATTCTTTTGTCTCAGAAACCGCAAATGTTGGGAAGTCGAAACTTGCCAAATGCGAACGTCACCGTACAGTAGGACAATATGTTCTATGAAAAACAAACAAAACAATGAACACATATATTTCAAACACTACGGCGGTATTATTCCCCTTTTAAGGGGTAACTTGTTACATATTTTATTGTCCAAACAGTTGTTTAAACTAAAATTGTTAGTCTTACGGTTATTGAGATATTTCACCTCAAAGTTGAGATCTCATGTGTAATAGGAAATTAAGAAAGTTGTTACTTTTTAGCGTGCGCCTGAGTCTCACGAATGACAAAATGGATTCGTCCAAGTTTTATGTCATATTGTGGCGATACTAAGTCAGACGCACACCTGAACGTAACTTTCGCATAACTTAACCGATTCAGTTCGAATTTGGTGTGGATGCATTTGATCGCATTTCTGATCGATCTGCAGCAAAATTTTAAGGGGAACCAAAACATTATGTCTCCGATTTCGCTGAAAGGTTGCATACAAGGGTTTTCTGGGTCGCTGAACACGAATCTGAAACCCGTTTTTTGCTTCAGCTTTTCGTTAGCTGGAAATAAGCTTAAATGGTAAGCTTACAATTTTAGCTAATTTCTAGCTAAGGAAAAGCTGGAGCAAAAACGGGTTTCAGATTCGTGTTCAGTGACCCAGAAAACCCCCCTATGCAACTTTTTTTGCGAAATTGGAGACAAAATTTTTTGGTTCCCCTTGGTCCCCCTTGGAAAACTTAAAAATTTAAAATTTTTAAAGTTTTAACATTTTGCTGCAGATCGATTAGAAATGGGTTGAAATGCATCCATACTAAATTTGAACTAAATCGGTTAAGGTTTGCGAAAGTTACGCTCAGGTGTGCGTCTGCCTTAGTATCGCCCATATTGTTCCAAATTTTCCGGACTGTGTGATTTTAAGGAATCAAGATTTTTAAATTAGGTCATTTAAGAAATCTGAATGAATTTTTATAGTATTTTTACGTGTTGGTACCAAATTTTAATCCTTCAACGATTCATTGAAACTATTTAAAAGCCTAATTTAAAATTCTGATTCCGATAAATCAGAGTCCGGGAACATGGAAATAATAGGATATAGCGATTGGATGGATCAATTTTCTCATTCGTGAGCTTTCTCAGGCGCAGGCCAAAAAAGTAACAACTTTTATATTTCCCAAGACATGACATCTCAACTATGAGGTGAATAATGTGAATATTGAGGTGAATCGACTTTAATTTTAAAAACTCGTTAAAATACATTGTTTGGACCATAAAATATGTAAAAATCAGCGAGATCAGTGAAAGCAAAAAAGAATCACTAAAAACTAGGCTCCCTAGGTTTACATTTTAGCGTTGATGACAAAATGGAATACGACACCGGCTATTATACCTTATTTTCCACGCTCATCCATATTCCCCTGCACGCAAAACCTGTTCAGTCAGTATCTGATTGTATGTAATATATAGGAGGGGTTTACAAATTTGAAAGAATCCTTACTATTCCTGCTGCTCATAGGCGCAGATTTCAAGAAATATATTCACTCCTACAAAACTGCTACTTGATGTCTCGAGCAGAAGTACTAGCTGAAGGGCAGAGTCATAAAGCCATTAGTTATAGCTCCCTGACGAATGGAGGAGGAGTAGTAGCGTTTGAAATGCTACAACCCTACAATGATACAATGGCTGCAACGTCTACAATACTACAACCCCTACAGCAACTGCAACCCTATACCCGGGCATTCATATACAATTTGCTTGATAAGGATGTGTGAAGACTAATTTGAATACGGAACTAACTTTGTCTGTAATTAATTCAGGCAAAAAGCAAACCTCAATTGTAAACCTCTCATTGTATCCAGGAACTTTTTCACAGCATTCTGTCCCCTGTATATGATGCTCGGCTCATATTCAGGTTGACTACAGCAGTTCATCACTCCAACGGCACCAAAGCCACATGGAGTATGATCCTGATATTTTGATGTAGATGAGGCATCATTCCGTGGAGGACATCCAGGAAGCTTTTCAGTAAGGCTTTCGAAGTCAGCGTATACCTGAAAAACATAGCAGAATTCACAAATTATTGTATAACCTTTGAAATAGCAAGAAGCGATAAAATAATAAATTATTAATGAAATATTTAATGAATTAAGTAGAAACAGATTAGACTAAAATTAAATTTGCGGAATCACAGCTAATTAAAGACAAAAGCTTGTAATGCTTACAATGTAGGGAACACGTTGCATACTGTGGATATTCTTGAATTTCAAAGAATTATCATCAGGCATTTCAACTCTTGTGGCTTCGTGTTTATTGCAAAGTTCCAAATGACGAGCCTTCTTCTCGGCAGAATAGCAGGGAGTAAGACATCGAGGACAAAAATGGTTGCAAGCTTTGTGAGATGTTTGATGATAAAGCAATCGGTCAAGACTTTTGATCCAGCAATAATGACCTTGGGATCCTGTCGTTAGAAGGAGCAGGTGAATGCATTGATCATCGTTGCGTTTGGAAATATATAGTGGAATAATACTGTTATTTTTCAGGGTGTAAACGTTGATTCTGAGATCGTTCTGTCTTTCGAACTTGGGGACTTGGGAAACGCAACAGGAAAGAAAATTCAGCAAAAATCCAGTTCGTTGGCAAAGGGCAAGTAATTGTTGGCTCTGTGAGCATTAGCAGCTACAGGATGAAGCGCAGCAAGAACAGACCATTTGAAGCATTTATTGGCATTGTTATGAATTTGGATGATGGCTTGTTTCCTTGCAATGAATTCGGGAAGTGGAATACAGGATGATCCTTGTAGGGGACGGTATCCAGCAAAAAGAACATCCAGGTGGTCCAGTTTATCGATGACCCAGCCGGGCCCTTTTTTGAGAAATTGTTCTAGATGTAGCAGGATTTCGCTGAATGCTGAGGTTAGTTCGTCATGCACCTATCAAAAGATATTGAGTACACTAACCAAGCAAGATTCCGCGGATGGGGCGCATCAAAATTATGCTTGCTTTATTCCACGGAATCTTTTAGAGGCAAAAACCAACCAGCTGCATTCCTACCGATCCAGCTTAATACCGTGGAATTTGGTTAAACGTAATTCTTGGCAGCAGGTTTCCAGCTGTTCCAGCTAAAGGTAATTTTAAGGCAAAGCCAAGTCAAAGAAACATTTAAGCTGAAATCCAAAATCTTTGGTTCAATTAAGTTTAAAACTTACGTGTCTTACCCAGTCCAAGCCATATCGAAGCTTAATTCCACAAAAACATTCAGCAAAAAAATTGCGTGCCCTATCCCAGTCAGCAGGATTCCATCCACGAAACTGGAATTTGGTTTTGACAAAAACTGATCAGCGCAATTCCGGCCATGCCAGCTCAATTTCGTGGAATCATTTTGAGGCAAAACCTAGCTTGAACAAATCCGCGGATTCTTGCTTGTTTGGTGTGCTCAATATCTTTTGATAGACACATCAGCAGCAGTAGTTTCACGGAGAATTAATCGGGATTTGCAAGTAGAATGGGCATTGATGGTTTTGTGTTCGTTTTTGTCTTTGTGGAAAGTTATTTGAAGGCTGATTTAAATCTTCAGTCCGTATTGATCTTGCAGGATTTCTTCGATAGATCTGGTGATGATTGGTCTGTGATTATTGAGGAAAACAGAGGGGACATAGTCATCATCACCGGGGTGGATTGTCAGTGTTTTAATAGCATTGTTTAAGGCTGATCGGTTGCAGGTGGTGATTATCCGTGGACGTTCCGGAGGATGCATCGTTTCCATGTGACGCTTGAGGCCATGGGAGCGAGTGAACGATCGTTGGCAGTTGGGGCATTCATAAGCTTTCTGTGCATCATGCACTTCACCGATTATGGCGGTTCAGTGTAGGTCCTTGAATGATTTGTTGCAACACTGAAACATAATTCAACTTTAATTAAAATTATGAAGATCATTTAAAGGAATCATTGCAGCATCAAATTAATGGGTTTCATAAAAACAATTTGCTTCATAAAATTTAGATATCCATGATTTTACCTGTAATGAAACAGCATGTGAAGGTCCTGCTGGATTTCGCAGATTGTTCTCAAATCGAAAATTGTACAATTTCAAAAAGATTCAGAAAAAGCGTTGCTGACAGAGCAGTAAGAGTGGAGCATTTAGGTAAAGAAACCATTAATTTAGTTGTAATACAAAATTGGAATAGAATAATTATTTGATTCATAAAATTTATTAGCTGATTTACCTGTAATGCAACAGCAAGGGAAGGTCTTGATTGATCCTTTTCCAAGTTTTTCTAAAACAAAAATGATTTTTTTTAGAATTTGAACCAATTCTATTAATTGAAAATATAAAGAGCTAAGAGATTCACAAGAACACTAATTTAATTTTAAAAATGTGTTTGGATCCTCATTGGCAGCATCTTTTCATAGCTTCAGGTTCAGGGTACAACGACAGTTGTGCTCCTCAGAAAAAACTAATATTTTGTGAGCACAGTGGTCTCCCACCTACTAGACTCCTAGACCAAGTGCTACAGCGTGAAAAACGCACAGAGGCGCTGCTGTAGCAAAGGAGCCAATCCGTTTTGCAGTTTGCTTAGGAATGCAAAAGGTGCTTAAGGCATGGCTGCATCTGGCAACGATAATGCTGTAAAATCCTTGCAAGCTTTTCAACCAACGGCTTCAGGGTGGAGCTTCCCCTGGCTATTCCAGGTTCGCCTATTGCCGTAGGCCCTTTTATTTCCACACTGTTGGACATGCTACTGCTTTTTCGGCAGCAGACGCCTCCGTGTGGTCGGCTTGGGATACGTTGAGTCAGTTGGGATACGCAAAATGGTTGACCTTGAAAGTTGGGATAAGAGAAATAAATGGTTGTCCTTTAAAAGACAGCTGAGTTAGGAAATTCTGAAATGGGATGTGGAATTTCATGTGCACGTTCTATGCAGCGTAAAGGTGCCTTCATTGTCATGAACAAATGTGCGCGTTGACGCGCGTCGACGCACGTCTACGCGCGTCGACGCTTCCAGTGGTAGCATAGCACCAGTGCGTGATGTCACGTTTGGAGGCGTCGACGCCTCCAAACGTGACATGGCAGTGTAAAGCGTTGATGCGCTTTGACGCGCGTCTACGCACGTCGACGTGCGCCTACGCGCGTCTAGAGGCGACTGGGACTATGAAATCACCATAATTCTTGTTCTGGACTGAAATTCAGGAAGTGGTTACCCCTAGAGACAAATGGGATAAGCAAAATGGTTTCTCCTCCGTTAGGATAAAGGGAATGGTTACCCTTCAGTTTGGATAACAAAATGGTTGCCGTCGCCATTTTAGTAAAACCTTTCAATGGTTAGTTTTGAAATATCTAAATTACAGAGTTTTCTAAAATTTTTAGATTTTCATAATTTTCAAAGTAGGACCTCCTTAGAATAATTGAAATATGATATGCTAAGTCAGCATAACTGCCTCCGTTCTGGTAATGCAGATTTCTATAAATGCTTCAAAATTGAAAACCACCTCATTTGGGATGTCCAAACGCTACAAGACGTGAAGAAAATCTAAGAATTGTCAGTGTATACGTGATTTGGTTGCCCTTGGAGTTTGTATTCGCAAGAAGCCTTCACCTCCGAAACGATGACGCGTAGACAGGAAAAGCGAGTAGCTTGTCATATTTGTGGACGCTTCACAACTAGACTTGGAGCCCATCTCGTTTTTGTATGTTGCAGAGCTAGCCATAAAGGAAACACAGGCTTTGAATAATAGATTATGTAAGAGCTTTCGTTAGAAGGAATTTTGGTATATATCCATAATTTGGATTTTCCTAATCCTGCTGGTTCTGACTTTTTCAAGAACATATTAGACGTGTTTCCCAATCAACATTTAATGATGACACTAATATTGGGCGCATTATTACATTTATTTCTTACTGCTCATTATTGGCTGATTTACATAATATAGATAGGGAGATTGTAATTAATTGGTGTGCTTTGTGTACATATGCATTTACAAAATAAACAGCAAGTTGCATACTTTCAATAGTTTAACAAACAAGTTTCTCCCTAACAGCAAAGCAAGTTTGGAGTTGGAGTTAAACTGCAAAGTTTCATCGGTACCTGTTTAATGACGAGAAGTAGTTTAGTTTAATACCTGACAGCTAATTATTAAGACCTAGTTTTCATTACAAACAACGAACAGCAAAGCAAGTGTAGAATAGGTACCGGTACCGGGTGGTCCGGGAATCCCCGAAACACCACTACTACCGAGGTGGTGCGCTGGAGGAGGTAGGTGGCGCATGGTAGGAGGGAGGTGGCGCATTGGAGGAGGGAAGTGGCGTACGGGAGGAGGGATGTGGCGCATGGGAGGTGGCGCGTTGGAGGAGGGAGGTGGCGCACGGGAGGAGGGAGGTGGCGCATTGGAGCTGGCGCATGGGATTATGGAGGTGGCGCATGTGAGGTGGCGCACGGGAGGGGGGAGATGGCGCACGGGAGGAGGGAGGTGGCGCATTGGAGGAGGGAAGTGGCGTACAGGAGGAGGGATGTGGCGCATGGGAGGTGGCGCATGGGATGATGGAGGTGGCGCATGGGAGGTGGCGCGTTGGAGGAGGCAGGTGGCGCATTTCAGGAAATATGAACTTTGGATGCATTACGCAGTCAACACTGAAACTTAGGAAATTGTTTGATGAATATCTAAAACTAAAGGGAGGTGGCGCATTGGAGGAGGGAAGTGGCGTACGGGAGGAGAGATGTGGCGCATGGGAGGTGGCGCGTTGGAGGAGGGAGGTGGCGCACGGGAGGAGGGAGGTGGCGCATTGGAGCTGGCGCATGGGAGGATGGAGGTGGCCCATGGGAGGTCGCGCGTTGGAGGAGGGAGGTGGCGCACGGGAGGAAGGAGGTGGCGCATGGGAGGTGGCGCGTGGGAGAAGGGAGGTGGAGCACGGGAGGAGGGAGGTGGCGCTTTGGAGCTGGCGCATGGCAGCTTGGAGGTGGCGCATGGGAGGTCGCGCGTTGGAGGAGGGAGGTGGCGCACGGGAGGAGGGAGGTGGCGCATGGGAGGTGGCGCACGGGAGGAGGGAGGTGGCGCACTGGAGGAGGGAGGTGGCGCATTGGGGCTGGCACATGGGAGGATGGAGGTGGCGCATGGAAGGTGGCGCGTTGGAGGAGGGAGGTGGCGCATTTCAGGAAATATGAACTTTGGATGCATTACGCAGTCAACACTGAGACTTAGGAAATTGTTTGATGAATATCTAAAACAAAATCTAGTGCAATTAACAGCACAATACTTCTCTAGCATAGCTAGCTGTTCCCATACCCCCAAAAATCTACTTCTTACAGAGAGAAACAAAAAATTAGGGCAGTGGAGTCGAAGCGTTTAAGAATTGCTAATTGGAATGTCCGATCGCTAAATAAAGTAGGAACCCCTGAACTTCTGATCCGAAGCGAAGCTTGTTTGCCAGGCAATGGCAACAGAACTATTTCATTCGAACGTTCTCGATACCAACTGTATTATTCCGGTGAAGACATCGATGCAACACATGGTGTTGCTTTTGCCATACGCAGCGACCTTAATTACTGTGTTGCTTATTTCGAACCGATCTCTTGTCGACTTTCTTTACTAAAATTAAACGGTATTGTGCCTTATACGGCCTCGCATCATCGCCGTATACGGCCCCACTGATTGCTCACCTACTGCTGCCAAAGATAAGTTTTATACCTAACTACAAACAATCATCACCCGTCTAAACAGAAACGGCGTTTGTTTAGTCGTCGGCGACCTAATCGCCGAAGTGGGATCTGTCCGAACCGGATGGGAAACTGTTCTTGGACACTATGGGCTAAACCAAATGAATGACAACGGACTCCGTCTATGTTCCTTCGCTCAATATAATAATCTCACTGTCCTGAACACGTGGTTTAAACATAAACTTCAACACAATCTGACCTGGGATTCGAACGACCAACGCACGACAAAACAACTCGATTATTTCCTGATTAATCGTCGCTTTCGGTCAGCTGTGCACGACGTCCGTGTGAACCGTCTAGCTGACGTCGGATCCGACCATCGCATGGTTATACGTACCATGAAGCTCCATCTTAAATCGGAACCTCCTCGCCCCCGCTGCAAACGTTATAATGTATGCGAACTACTACGGATCGTGGGAATCGTGAACAATTTGAACTCCAACTGTCCAATCGTTTTCAGCTTCTGTCTGACCCTGACGTCAATATCGACGCGTGCTCTCAGGACTTCAAATCTGCAGTCTCAGATACAATTGCCCAGTTCTGTCCGATAAAGCGCGAGCGAACAAGACCCTGGGTCTCTCCGCGTACCCTGGAGCTAATTGATGAACGCAAAGCCACCAAAAACGTCAACAAGTGCCGGTATAATTATTTGCACCGCGAAATCAACCGTCACCTGAAAGAAGACAAGGAAAAATGGTGGAACGAAGTTGCCCTAGAAATGGAAAATGCAGCGAATCAAGGCAACTCGCTGAAACTCTTCAACCTAATTAACCAGGTCTCCAAACCCAGAGTGCCCGTCTCCGAATCAATTCTTAACCAACAGGACGAGTTAATAAAATCGAAAGAAGACAAACTAGATAGTGGAAGGAGTACTTCGCTGGTCTCCTAAACCGTGACCACCCTCTGCTCACCGATCCAACGCTCGACGAACCCAGCCAACCAAATCCGGCAATCAACGTCTCTCCCCCAACCTTCGAAGAAAGCAGACGCGCAGTGCGAAGCCTCAAGTCTCGCAAGGCTTGTGGTAGTGACGACATACCCGCTGAAGCCCTCAAGGCTGGCGGGACGGCAATGATCCAAACTCTTTACCGTATATTCGAAGCAATTTGGCGTTTTGAGCGTATGCCCGCTGAATGGCTACAAGGTGTCATTGTACCTACGTTCAAAAAAGCGGACCGCCGCAAATGTTCGAACTATCGAGGAATTACGCTGCTTTCAATCGTCAGCAAAGTTTTTACTTCCATCATCCGTTCCCGAATCGCCGCAAATCGAGAAATGACTGGGCGTGAAGAACAAGCGGGATTCCGGCCTGGTTGTGGCTGTAGTGATAACATTTTCAATGTCCGCAGTATCTTCACCAGACGAATACGTTACTGTAAACGCTTCATGGCCGTCTTTATCGACTTCGCTGCAGCCTTTGACAGTGTTCACCGAGCCTCGTTAATGAAGGCACTGTCACACAATGGTGTTCCCACAAAAATCGTTAACCTCATCCGGGAGCTCTACAGCAGCACGACATGTGCCGTCCGCGTCTGCAATGAAATCACCGACACCTTCAAATCCGAACCGGTGTCCGGCAGGGCTGTATTTTATCACCCTTGTTATTCAATGTTATTGTTGATTACGTAATGTCCCAAGCTATGGCAGGCTTGGAAGGTGTTTCTTACAGTAGCCACCTTAAGGTCACGGACCTTGCATACGCTGATGACATCTGCCTCTTTGCTGAGAACGCTAACGCCGCCGAACTAGCGCTTAATCGCGTCAACGAAGTCGCATCTAAATTCGGCTTGGTTATCAGTGTCCCAAAATCTAAAGTACTATCGAATGAACCAGTCCGATCCATACTACTCAATGGGCAACAACTAGAACAGGTCGACTCTTTTATTTACCTCGGCTCAACATTGAACCTTTGAACCTCAACTCAACAACGGACACCTCGTCATCGGCCGATATCAATGTTAGAATCGGAAAAGCATCAGCAGTATTCGCCAAACTAAAAAATGTGCTGTGGAAGCGTAAGGAACTTTCCTTTGCCACAAAATTGCGAGTGTACAAAGCGATCGTTCTTCCGACCCTTACATACTCATGCGACTCGTGGACGTTGAAAGCAGAAGACTTGCGCAAGCTTGAAACATTCCAAATGTCTTGCCTCTGCTCCATCTGCGGTATAAGCCGGCTTCAGCATCTCCGCAACGATCTGATCCACGAATTGTGCCTGAATCAACCTCTAGTAGCGGATATCGTTAGCAAACATCGCCTCCGTTGGGCTGGACACGTATGACGTATGCCCGATTCACGTCTACCCAAACAACTGTACGACTCTCAACCGCCGGCTGACTGGCGAGTCGGACGTAAAGCACCCCGAAAGCAGTGGACAGACGACCTAGCAAAAGATCTGCGAAAACTGCTTTTCACATTGGACGAAGCGCAAGTAGCCGCTCAAAACCGGCTTCAGTGGCGTGCTATCTTTCGTGATCATGGTGCAGCTCCATCGTGGACGAAGGTCTCGTACCCGTACCAGCGATAATGCTTTAAGTCAAGTAAGTCAGTGAAGTCGAAGGCCGTGCAGGGTAAAACCAAGATCATTGGTATACTACGTTATTTGTTTTGACACAGGACGCTAATAGTTCTCGTGACAGAGAAACATTCGAGGTTCTCTGTCCTCAGACAGTCAACAGATGAGCGTCGACAATTCTGACCGTTTGTTGTCGCTCACAATCAAACGAATTCACAGTAAAAACTCCAAAACCAGGTCGGTTATAGCGATTCCCGGTCTTTGATAAACAATCTTTCGTTAATTTGGAATCTAAGTTCACTTCTTTAGTGAACGTGCTGACCATCCGTTTAAGTACTGAATCTGACTTGGAAATGTTAGACCGAACAGAAAGAAAATAATTAAGTTAAGAAAATAAATCAAGTCATGGCATCTGTTTCCAAAACGCTAAAGCCTGTTTATAATGCATTGAAAGTTAAACTCTTCTATATTGAATTTAGGTTTTATGATTAAGCTTAGTTTAACACTGTTTAATTTTAACTTATAGTTTTTCAGACATTTTAACAGTTAGTTTAACACTTAAAGAAACAATTTTCTGAATAATTTAATAGGTTCGGTCCATTACTGTAGAATTCTGTTATACTTCAGGCAACTTAAAACTAATTTTATTTACTAATTAAATTTCCGCCTCAGTTATACGTCAAGAATTTCAACAGTTAAAATTCCAAAAGTTTCAAATTCAAAATTCCCAATTCAACAGAGTTTTAATTTCAGTAATTTGTACTTTTCTACTAACTTTGGAAAATTTAGAGGCATTTAGAGAATCTGATAGGGGCCCACAGTATTGACATTACGTCTGACCTTTCCACTTCTCTAATAGATACCAACGTCTCAGCAGGAGAGCAGTTAAAGGACTAATTTTCTCCTCCAATTCCCAGTTGTCATACTACTTCATCATACTCCAACTACGTTATGCTAGTCATCATACTTGCCATATACATTATTATTGGTCAGACCAAGAGTTTATAATACCAAGAGTGGGAAACTTGGCGCTTCCTGACAGAAATGACAGGCCCAGACATACTCGGCAAACGTGGGGAGACATTGTTTATCATGTGTTTATATGCGTTTGAACTAAAACGCGTCTGATTGGCTAATCGCCTACCTTATGTCAAAGCCAAACTGAAAAACACTGATGAGGATTGCGGTATCTGAGTAATCAGATGCTTTTCAGTTCGACTGCATATAAACACACGCTTAACAACGCTAAGCGGGATCCCATGTGATCTCGGGGGGTCCGCTTATACACGTAAATTTGACATAAGGCAGGCGATTAGCCAATCAGATGCGTTTTAGTTCAAACGCATATAAACACATGATAAACAATGGTATGTGGTCCCCCCGCCGAGATTTCGGCCTTGATGTGCCGAGCATCTCGTAGGCCATTTCCATTAGGAAGGACCACGCTTCTCACTCTTGGTATTATAAACTCTTGATCAGACCAATATCACGTGAATTGTCTACAATCAATTGCTCCGCCTTCTTGGAACATAGGAATGCAATGGAAAATGGCGCTGAGTTTAATCGGAGGAATAAAACGAAGTTATATAATGTATATAGTGTGCTCAGAGGATGTCGGTTAGTATTAGAAAATTAACATTGCTAGAATTATATATATATATATATATATATATATATATATATATATATATATATATATATATATATATATATATATATATTGTTTGATATAAATTTTGTTTGTAGTCCTATGAGGTTTCGGCGTGCTCTTTTTAATGAAAAATATTCTAAAATTATCAAAATTTCAAGCTAAGTTTTAAATGCTGATTCAAGTGTGAATATAATTTTGAGGTTAATATTTAACGAAGTTTTTCATCTAAAATATATACAGCTATATGTATATATTAGTTTTTTTGAAAAAGATTTTTAAAAATCAGCTATGAATTTTTGAATCCTTTCCAAAATTGCGAATTGGTGACGTTGCCGTTTGTATAGTTTTTTCAGTTTGTACCCTTCGTTATTTCTATTTCGAACCTTAGTTATAAAATTGAAGTGCTGTTTCAATTGTGAAAGTTATACAGCAATCCGTTCAGAAGCTTATAAATTTTGGTTTGTTTGGGTTTTAAAATTGAACTTTGTGCGGCACGACATTTGAAATCCGGCAAAACGTTTCAGAAAGTCTATAGCTTGTGTTGTCTCTAGAGAGGAAACTTTGCAATTTATAAACTGTTTGGGTTAAAATTTCGAAATAGCCTTTAAATTTACATTTGCTGAACTTTGTTGAACTAATCTCTTGAAGATTTGCTTCCACAAGATTCGCCTTACTAACAATGTTTCGGCAAACTTGGATCGTTTGTAAGTTATTAGAATATCAATCAATTATGGATTTCAAATTAACTAATTAACTTTAACCAATAGTGCATAATGATAAGAGTATGACAAGCGTCACACTCTATGCAGTGAAGGCAAAAACTATGCTATGCGCGCTATCGGCTGACCCCCCCCACGAATTGACCCCCTCTCACACCGCCCCTATATGGGTACATAGTCCCAAACGGGGGTCACTCACTCGCTTAGCATGTTTTCTACATGCAAGTGTTAAACATACACGCTTAAACCCCCTCTCCAAATTGAGCCCCTGTTAATTTCATCGTGTAATTATGCAAAGCAGTGAGCTACCCCCGTTTGGACCACATACCTAACCCATATAGGGGCGGTGTGAGAGGGGGTCAATTTGTGGGGGGTCAGCCGATAGCGCGCATAGCATAGTTTTGGCCTTCACTGCATAGAGTGTGACGCTTGTCTTGTCATACTCTTATTTCGGCAGCTTTCTGTTGTATAGAAACGTAATAATGCAATAAACAAAGAGTTTCTGGGAGGACCGGTTTCTGTTTCTTCGACCTCCATTTTGCTAGAAATCGCAAAATCGGGTACCCCATGTGAGGGTCTTTTCTCGTTTACCCCCACCACTCAAAACTTTTAAAACTTGACCAAATGAGCTAAGATTTGGTATGGGTATGTTTTCGACCACGCTGAGTTCAAATATCGCAAAATTTTCCGATTTCGCGAAATTCGATTTTTCGATTGGCAAGAGGGGACCAAGGGGAACCGACAAATTTTTTGTCACCGATTTTAGTCGCTTTTCATTAAACCTGCTTTTCAACAACAAACAAGCAAGCAAAACGAAGCACAAATTTAGGACCAGCCTGAGTACGTAACTGAACGAAGTACAAT